>JACXGM010016861.1:6176-20245 GCA_016801145.1 Umbra pygmaea
CTAATGGTAATCATCCCTAATGGTAATCATCCCTAATGGTAATCATCCCTAATGGTAATCTTCCCTAATGGTAATCATCTCTAATGGTAATCATCTCTAATGGTAATCATCCCTAAGGGTAATCATCCCTAATGGTAATCACCTCTAATGGTAATCAGCTCTAATGGTAATCATCCCTAATGGTAATCTTCCCTAATAGTAATCACCTCTAATGGTAATCATCCCTAATGGTAATCATCCCTAAGGGTAATCATCCCTAATGGTAATCACCTCTAATGGTAATCATCTCTAATGGTAATCATCCCTAATGGTAATCATCTGTAATGGTAATCATCCCTAAGGGTAATCATCCCTAATGGTAATCACCTCTAATGGTAATCATCTCTAATGGTACCACCACATGCACCGCCGACATCAGCCCTAACAGGACCCTCAGGTCTAGAATTGCTCTCATCCCCCCTGTTTTCTTCAGAACCAGGAAGTAAAAATTTCCCTTCTTGTCATCTCTCCTGATATGAGATGACATCACAGCTTCCCTGATTCGGGGAGGTGAAACGGGAGAGTGTGCCCCTTCAGCAGTGTTGTGTCCAGCCAGGCTGGAGTCACACATCTCTCTCGTCACTCGCAGTAAAAAGGAGAGAGCGGGCGAGCGGCTCATTGAGTTATCGAGGTTAGAAATATCCAAAACTCTTCATCGGCCAACACCGCCGCTACACCCCCCTTCCTGAGGGGGGTTGCCCTCGAAAGGCTGGGAGAGAAGCTTCTGATTCAGGCAGACAAACAGAATTGGTGGCTTTAGAAACACAGGGAAAAGAAGTGGAAAAAACACTGACCTAATTCCTCTGTATTTCTCCTTACTGCCTGACCACCTATTAAAATAGGAGAAATCATTCATCTTTTTTTAGTCTGTGTACTCGCAGGGTCATTCGAGGAAACTCGGCAGCTGCGTTTCCTAAAAGAGTAGCGGGGGGAGTAGCCCGTCCTTCCTCTTTTACACAGACACCAAAACTAGCAGGTGTGGGAAAAGGGCCAGAGACAGAGAGAAAAAGTGTGTCCCTTAACGCTCTCGTTACCGTGTCTATTCTCTAGCAACTTGCTCCTAGCCACAGTTAGCCGAGAGCGTGCTGCTAAGGAAATGAGCTCAGATGTATCTGTCTCACCCGTAGGCTCATACAGAGGGGAAGTAAACCCTTTATTAATGAGCGTGCTCATTTTATCAGGGTAAGAGAGGGAAAAATCGTCCCGGTTAATAGAGGAACGAGTCTCTCTATTAGGTCTCGATTTAGCTCCCTCATCAGTGTAAACAACATAACGCTTGTAGGTGAAGGCCTCACACAACTTGAAATGGAAACATGTCTGGCTAAAGTGTACCGCTGTCTGACTAGACATAGTATTATCACAAAAGCACAGAATCAACCCCTGTCTTCTCCACCGGAGAGGCTAGGGGACAAACAGACACACAGGACAGCTCTCAGAATTCACGAAAGCACCCTCAGGGTCGGAGAAACCCCTGTTAAAGGATTTCTCCCCCTCCCGTCACTTCCTCCTCTTTCCCCCAAGGTGCCATGTGGCGGGTCCACGTTGGAGCCAGGGGTCGAGAGGTGTGATGCCCGCTGATGGATGGCCTTGGTTCAGGAGCGGGTTCGGCAGCGGGGACCTGGGTCCTGCCGTCTTGGGTCTGGCTGCCGTAGTGGTGGGTGGCGCTACAGCGTAGTGGAAAAGTCTTGCGTAAGGCTTTCCTGTCCTCCTCCTCTCTTGCAGCACAGACTGTGGTCTCTGCCAATGGCCTCCCAAACAGCGCATCCCCTAAGCAGAGGAAGCTTCTGACTGTTGCTTAGAGCCATGCTAGACAGCAAAGGTTTCTTTCGGCAGCTACAGAGACAGCTATGCCTCTCCCTGAGCAAACGGCCGCTGCCTGGGCCATCTGAGATATAGCACACCTTGCTCACCTCCTCTATTTCTGACGTAGTCAGGGAGTCCCTTCCCACCGTCAAAGCTGATATAGAAGAGGCTAGGAGGGCAATGTTTGATGCCGCAACCATCTGAGCAAAGAGCACATAGCTCTTGTCCAGGAAGGATGACGAAGCTCTGTCCTTCGCCACCCTGTGCTGAGGTCTTCTGTCTGCCACCCAGGCAGATGAGCCCCTAACGAGGTGCGCTGCGAGTGGGGGGTTTAAGTGGGGGGTGCCTTCCAACACCACCCCACTCGTCCCGCTACCGCAGTGAAAGGGAGAAAACCCTTCACCGGCGCCGTCACCTGCATTGGGGCTCAACAAACTTAGCCAGTGAGATCATCAGGGGGTGGGGGGGGTTTCTTTTGAGGGGAAGGTCGGGCGTAGTGCATATGCTGCCCTACAATCACTCCTCTACCTTAATAGTGGGTGGGTAGGGGATCCTGAGTCGGGCGGCCCTCCTGGCGAATCGAAGGTTGAGTATCATCGGCAGCGACAGCGGGAGGGAGAGACGACCTCCACCTCTTCGTCTGACCGCTCCTCTTCATCCTCCTCGCCCTCAGAATAAACGGGTGAGGACCCAGAGCAAAATGCGGGCTCTACAAGAGCCACCAGCTCAGAAACAGATCTACAAAGACGGAGGCCATAGTCACTACAACATCCGCCGAAGGCAGAGAAGAGCGACAACAGGCCTCCCTCCTCCCCCTCAGCTTGAAAGGCATAGGTGATCAAACTGAGCACGTGCGGCCTATGTGTGCTCACTGCCCAAACAAAAAACACACTGACCGTGTTTTCACTGTCCTGCAGTAGACAGCGGCACCGGCAAGCAAACGGTTGAGGTTTGATGGGGAAGGACATTGTAGAGAAAATAATAAAATAAAGTAGATGACGTGATGACAAATCATGACAGATTCTCGTCTAATAAAAGGTCCAGCTTTCCAGTCAGTCAGCTGAAGAACAAAGGGAAACAATATTGCGGGCTGAGCCCCTTTATATAGGGGCAGTGCTTTCACCCCATTGGCTGGTGCGGTGACGTGTATGCAAAATATGATGTTTTCAGGTGCATCCTGCTACGTAAGGAGGGGTAAACCACTAGGAGCATAGCTCCCCTATGGGGCGGAGCTCCACGATATAGAACTGCATGGCAATTCTTTAACAGGAAAAGGACAGGAAATAGGAAAATATCCAAAATTATACTTTATAATTTGTAAATTTTATAAAGGAGAAGTGACTTACATCATGCTGTAGTAAGTCCAACTGTTTTATTTCTGTTTCAGTTGCGTTACTCAGCGGGATAAATGTTTGGTACTCATCACTGAAATGCTGCTTCACCTTGAAATGAATTATGTATGTTTAGTTTCGTACATAAAGTATCACATTTAAATTTCATACAAATGAGGCAGATGAAACACTGTCATGCTTTATTGTGTGAGGACAAAACTAATGTATATGTAACGTCTTTACCACAATAGCTAATGAACTTGGCATCACATTTAAATGTAAAAGGTAATCTGTAATTTACCTTCTCTTTTAGTACAGATACACCAATGCAGATCAGCAACAAGAACAGGACAGCCACTATCATACATACAGAAAACTAAACCAATGGGAAGCAAAATAAAACACAAGGGTTAATTTAATGTAAACCGCTGAAGCTAGCTTTTTGCATGGAAGTTGACTGTCCACTTCACAATACAAACAAACACAAAACATACACACATTTACAATACGCAGACACACACACATACAATACATACACACACTTACAATATATATATATACACTTACAGTACAAATGCACACTTACAAAGCACACACACATTTACAATAAACACACACTTACAGTACACAGACACCGTTAGTCTAAACACTTATAGCACACACACCCACTTACACTTTGTGACAAGTACATCCCAGAAATCCTACCAGAATCAAAGCCCACTTCTTCTCTTTGCGAACTCCGTAGACCCCAATAATTGACAGGGCCAGAGATCCTGCTCCTAACCCATACCAAACTGATACTGCTGGTATTTGCTTGTCTATCTGTGAATAGGAAAGTCCACACTTAAAAATACGCCAATTCGAGTACCATAATAATAATACAATCATGACAATGACACCAGCCTGGTCTCATCTCTGTTTGGTTGTTGTTAAGCACAAACAGATCTGAGACCAGGCTAGATGAATATACAGTATCAATATAATCCAAAGTATGTTTGCTTGTTGGCTCTGTATTTCTGCTGTGTAGATTTTAAATGACAAAAATAAGAAACTAACATACTAATCTGTGAAATAAGCTGGAGGAGGTGTTATCTTCTGCATGTATGGCTGCTACTGGAACTGGCTCACTATACTTCATTGATGATGTAAATGCTAAATTAAATTCTGAAGTCTATAGAAAGACCTTGTCTGCTCAGATACAAACTAATGCCTCTAAACTCATTGGACGATGCTTCATCATCCAGCATAAACATGCCCTAAACACACTGCCACAGACACCAAGAAGGTTTTCAGGGCCAGAAATCGGAAAGTTCTTGAATTCATGCAATCATTGTGTGCGAAGTATAGAGTATTTACCCAATTACAGTATTAATAATAATAATAATAATAATCCTTTATTTATATAGCACCTTTCATACAAGGAATGCAGCTCAAAGTGCTTTACATCAATAAAAGTCAAATAAAATGGAAGAAATTTGCATCAATAAAAACATTTACATCAATAAAAGACAAAGAAATGTAAATAATTAAATTTAGAACATAAAAAGCATAGAGCACTTTTGCAGGCAATGAAATAGAAATATGAAATGTAAAGGCAAGGCAAGTATATTTATATAGCACATTTCATACACAATGGCAATTCAAAGTACTTTACATGAACAGAAAAACAAAAAAAATTTAATCAGATTAAAGCAGTACAGTTTAAGAAATAAAAGAGACTGAACGAACCATATAAAATATAGTGCAATCAGTTCGGACTTAGAACAGTGTTCATTCAGTAAATGCATAGCTAAACAGATGTGTTTTGAGTCTGGATTTAAAGTTGACTACTGTTGGAGCACATCTGATCTCTTCTGGGAGCTGGTTCCAGCTGCAGTTGGCATAGTAGCAATAATAGTAATAATACTTTAAAGTCTATCCTAAATGTGACTGGGAGCCAGTGTAGAGACTTGAGGACTGGCGTGATATGCTCATATTTGAGATTATGGTCTGATCTGTCTGACCTCAGCGCAACTCAAGAATGTGCTGATCACCTTCCTGATATTATTGATTTTCTTTTAGAAGAAAGAAGCAAACTCACTACATTTACTGTCTGAGAGCATTTCACTGGGAATGTGACTTGGGGGGTTTGTTAGTCTCTCTACATTAGCAAAGAGTGTGTGTGTTGTTAAAGTTGCTGTTCAAAAAATTGGAGAAAAAGGTCTGTCTAGCTTTGCCTAGTTCTACATTGAAAGCATGAAGGGTGTTTTTATAAATGTCATAATGGACTACAAATTTTGTCTTCCGCCACTTGCACTCAGATTTTCTGCATTATCTATTCATATTTTGTACTGCTGTTGAGTTTCTCCAAGTTGCTTTTTGTCTGCCATTTTTCTTCCTGACTTTCATAGGAGCAATATCATCAATTGGACTCTTGACTTTTGAGTTAAAGGAATCAAGGAGAAAATCAACCGTGTCTGCAGACATGCTTGGTGTTAAAGATAAAGCCTTCATAAATAGCACTCTAGTGTTTTCATTCAGGCATCTCTTTTTGACAGACACAGATCTAGCTTCAATTTAAGGGGAGATCAATATATCAAAGAAAATGCAGTAATGATCAGATAGTGCTACATCCTTAATAATAATAAATGAAATGTTTAGGCCCTTCCTGATAAGTAAGTCTAGAGTGTGTCCACGGTTGTGTGTGGATCAATGTAAATGTTGAGTCAAATCAAAAGTATTTAAAACAGCTATGATATCTTTCGCCATATTGCTTTCTGCATTGTCTATGTGAATGTTAAAATCCCCAGCAATAGCAAGACAGTCAAACTCTGAGGAAATTGTTGATAGCAATTCTGTAAAATCCTCAACAACGGCTGGAGAGAGTTTCGGAGGCCTGTAAATAATGGCAAGTAGAATGCGTGGAGCACCTTTTAACACAATTCCCAGATATTCGAAAGAGAGGTTATTCCCAAATGACACTTGGTTACATTGATAGACATCTTTAAAAAGGGGAGCTACACGTCCTCCTCTCCTAACCGTTCTGCAGACACTCATAAAATTAAAGTTAGGAGGGGCTGTTTCATTGAGGATTGTTGCACTGCAGCTCTCTTCTAGCCATGTTTCATTTAGAAGCATAAAATCTAGGTTGTTTGTGGTTATTAATTCATTGACTAGAAGTGATTTATTTTTAAGTGAATGGATGTTTAAAAGTGCTAATTTAACAGTGGTATTAATACTTCCCCCCACATCAATCTTAGTTTGACATGTAATAGGCAGTAGATTAGATGGGTTTGCTATCTGGCTTGAGACAGCCCTAAACTTTCTGTTATGTAAAAGAACAGATATAGAGAAAGATACAGGCACACTGGGTTCCCGCTTGTTCTGTAACCATTTGATACTGTTATCATAGTGGGGACCCGACAAATATCACTGAGAGCTGTTTTCAGTTGTTTTTGGTTCACCTAAAGGTTGGCGCTGTGGGAGGGGCCGAAGCGTTCTCACAGATGGAATAGGGCGAGCTGGAGGGCCTCTGTGCTTTTTGGTTGATATCTGGGGGCTCGCAGCAATAGAGTGGGATAGTTTGATTCTAGAATAAACCAGTTCCTCCATTTTTTCAGAGAAGGTCAAACGCAAATGGTTCTCTGGTGTCACCAGAGAATGGCTTCCCTGGTTGTTTTCCACAAAGTTGTCCTTGGAATCATGGAGCACTTCTAATATGACACAGTCTGTCTGTGTTGAGCTCTGTGGACAGGACTCAGCTGAGATTTTGTCCATGAGCACTGATTGTTGTGGCGCCATGGTGCTATCATTGTCCTTGTGGGATGTGTCAATGGCATGTCTGTTTTGGTGATGAAGTGTGGTCATTCAAGTAGTTCATCCATTTCGCCCACTTTCCTCAGTTTTTCTGAGATCACCCTGATAGGAGAGTATTGCTGTGTATTTTCTATTTCCTTCTTTGGTGAAACTATTAAAGAATGGAGGATATTGTATTCCAGATGAACTACAAGCATTCACAGTCCAGAGTTGTTTAGATGAATCCTGTCCTTTTTAAAGAGATTTCTTCTCTCCCAGAACAGGTCGAAATTGCTGATAAAATTCAGACTTCTGGAAGCACATGTGGAAGCCAGCCAACTATTCAGTGCTAATAGTCTGCTAAAGCGACCTATCCCTTTACTAAATGTTGGTATCTGACAATATGTTCATTTTAAAGGAACATATTAAAAGAAGGAAGGCATAAAAACATTTGAGTGCTGGTTTAGTTAAATGCTATAGTAGAAAGATATTTTAACAGCTTTTTGAATACATCAATACACGATGCTTCTTTGATATTTTTTGGTATTGTGTTCCACAGTTTTGGGTCATACTTAAAAAAGGCAGCATCTCCTATTTTTCTGTGAGTGGAATTTTGTACCATTAGCAGGTTAGCTGTGGAAGATCTGAGTGCCCTTTGGGGAACATAGGATTTTAGAGAGTCTGTAAAATAGGCTGGTCCTGAGCCATTTAGTGTTTTATAAACAAGCAGGAGGACCTTAAAATGAATCCTGTGGGAAACTCGGAGCCAGTGTAATGTTTTCAGAACTGGAGTAATATGTTCTCGCCTCTTGGTTCTTGTTAAGAGTCTCGCTGCTGAGTTCTGGATGAGTTGAATCTTCTCTAAAGACTTTTTTGGGAGGTCTGTAAGGAGGGCGTTGCAGTAGTCCAGTCTAGTTGTGACAAATGCATGAATTAGTTTCTCTGCATCTTTCTGGGTTATGAATGGTCTAACTTTAGTAATATTTCTGAGATGTTTTGGTCACCTTGTTAATATGGGAGGTAAAACTTAGGTCAGAGTCTATGATAACACCTAGGCTCCTTACTTCAGGTTTGATCAGGGAAGTCAGGTTACCAAGGTTCATGCTGATTTTCTCCCTTTTGACTTTGGGGCCAACTAAGAGGATTTCTGTTTTATCCTCATTTAGCTTTTGGAAATTAACACTCATCCAGTTATTTATGGCAATTAGGCAGTAAGCTTATTGCATCTATGTCATCTGGCTCTAAGGAAATGTATAGCTGTGTCATCATCAGCATAGCTGTGGAAATTTACATGGAGTTCTCTGATAACATCACCTAGTGGAAGCATGTATAGTGAAAAAAGTAGTGGAGCCAGGCAGCTTCCTTTGTGCAACACTGCATAGTATATCATGTTCCTCGGATACATGGTCACCAAGACTGACAAATAATTTTCTGCCTGTAATATCGGATTAAAATCATCTGAGAACATTTTCTGAGAGACCAACCCAGTTTTTGAGACGGTCTAGTAGAATATCATGATCAATGGTGTCAAATGCTGCACAGGAGGACTAGAACCAAGATTTTTTTTGCATCCATGCTAATTCATAAATCGATTACTATTTTGGTCAGGGCTGTTTCTGTACTATGCTCTAAAACCTGACTGAAAGTTTTCTAGAATGTTGTTGTCATTTAGAAATGTGTTCAGATGGTGAAAAACTGCTTTCTCAAGCACCTTACTTAGAAAAGTGATGTTTGATATTGGTCTATTTCACTTAGTACCTCTGAGTCTAGTTGTTGTTTCTTAAGAAGTGGCTTTATAACAGCAGTTTTGTATGCATTTGGGAAGACCCCAGATTCGAGAGATGTATCTATAATATTTAGAACAGGGCATGAGATGCTATTAAAAACATTTTTCAGAAGAGTGGTTGGGATAGGGTCGATAGCGCAAGTGGTAGATTTACTCTCTCTAACAATCTTTTGCAGGTCTTCAGTAGCAATGCTGTTAAATGTCTTCATGTGCGTTGTACAAAGTTTGCTTGGGAAGTGTATATTTGTTGTAGTAATGCTGGCTCTGATGGTTGTGATTTTGTTATTAAAGAAGGCTGCAAACACCTTGCATTTAGTTTCAGAGGCTTGAATTTTCCATTTCGGGATAGGGGCAGGGTTTAGCAGTTTGTCTATTGTTGAAAATAGTATTCTAGGGTTATTTCCACTTCCTATAATGGTCCTGGAAAAGTGGTTCTTTCTTACAGCACGGTATTGTATGTTTTTAAGGATTTTTTGTAGATACTAAGATGAACCTCAAGTTCAGTTTTTCTACATTTTCTTTCAGCTGCCCTATTTACGCTTTTTAGTTCACGGACAGAGCTATTCATCCACTGAGATGCTTTTTCTCCTAACCTCTTTTTTTCCTTAATTGGGGCTACTTTGTCTAGAGCATTTGTCAGATAGTAATTTAGTTTATTTACCATCTCGTGGACTGTGTGGATTGTACTAAAATGAAGCTTACTTAACACCCTTGAAATATGTTGATCTACAGCTTCATTTACAGTGCCTTGCGAAAGTATTCGGCCCCCTTGAACTTTTCGACCTTTTGCCACATTTCAGGCTTCAAACATAAAGATATGAAACTATAATTTTTGTGAAGAATCAACAACAAGTGGGACACAATCATCAAGTGGAACGAAATTTATTGGATATTTCAAACTTTTTTAACAAATAAAAAACTGAAAAATTGGGCATGAAAAATTATTCAGCCCCCTTAAGTTAATACCTTGTAGCACCACCTTTTGCTGTGATTACAGCTGTAAGTCGCCTGGGGTATGTCTCTATCAAGAGACTGACATTTTTGCCCATTCCTCCTTGCAAAACCGCTCGAGCTCAGTGAGGTTGGATGGAGAGCGTTTGTGAACAGCAGTTTTCAGTTCTTTCCACAGATTCTCGATTGGATTCAGGTCTGGACTTTGACTTGGTCATTCTAACACCTGGATATGTTTATTTGTAAACCATTCCATTGTAGATTTTGCTTTATGTTTTGGATCATTGTCTTGTTGGAAGACAAATCTCTGTCCCAGTCTCAGGTCTTTTGCAGACTCCATCAGGTTCTTCCAGAATGGTCCTGTATTTGGCTTCATCCATCTTCCCATCAATTTTAGCCATCTTCCCTATCCCTGCTGAAGAGAAGCAGGCCCAAACCATGATGCTGCCACCACCATGTTTGACAATGGGGATGGTGTGATCAGGGTGATGCACTGTGTTCCTTTTAAGCCAAACATAACAATGCATTGTTGCTCCAAAGCTATTTTGTGTTTGAGGATGCTAATCAGGTTTGAAGAGATTATAGGGTAGGAGTAAACTGGGTAACTTTTGTTTGCCCTTGTTCTAGTCAAAACAGTAATGGCATTGGTGTCATTGAATTCACAACATTGTTCTTATCACTTATTGTTTGGGTACACATTGACCTAAAGTCATCATGCATTGTAACATTTCTGTCCATCTGAATTTTACAAAAACTATTACTTTTAAAGTCATCATGCACTGTAACAGATCTGTCCATCTGAATATTACAAAACCTTTCATGCCACAAGCTAATAACATCAACATTGGTGGCACTGTTTGCATGATATCACTGTTTTATAGAAAGTAGTTCATCCATTTCACCCATTTTTTTCAGCAGTTTTTCAGATATCAGCCTGATGGGAGAGTATTGCTGATTATTTGCTATTTCCTTCTTTGGTGGAACTACGGAAAAATTGAGGATATTGTATTCCAAGTGGCCTGCAAGCATTCGCAGTCCAGAGTTGCTTAGATGAATCTCGTCCCTTTTAAAGAGATTTCTTCTCTCCCAGAACAGGTCGAAACTGTTGATGTAATTCAGATCTCTGGTAGCACATGTGGAAGCTAACCAACTGTTTAGGGCTAACAGTCTGCTAAACCGACCTATCCCTCGACCAACTGTTGGTATTGGACCTGATATATACACTGTCATAGATTATTGTAGAGGGTCAAGTGTGTCAAACAGGCCAGTGAAGTCCTTTTTTAACAGTTCAGACTGCTGCTTTAGAGTGTCATTTGAACCTGCATGTATAATAATTTTGTCAGTGGCTCGTAGCTTTTGAGGATTTCTGGTAGTTTCTCAGCTATGTCGCTGACAATTGCGTATGGAAGGCTGTGTGTTATCATATTCTTACTTCTTAATTTGTTGGTTTTTGAGTCCCCAATGAGTATAGTTTTGGTTTGTTTTGGCTCTGTAGCCTGTGTGAGAGCTTGCCAGTTTGCCCCTCTGTTATTCTGTGAGTAATGTTTCTTACCATACTTAAGGTTATTTTGCTTAGCCCGGCAGTGTTGTCAAATGCTGTTCCTGGGGCGTGCAGTCAGCCCTGTGGGCACAGGCTCTGTGTACTGCATTCTGGTAACAGGTTTGCATTTTGCTGGGGGTTTAAAGTAGGGTGACTCTGGTTCTGAGAACACCTGGTATCTGTTGCTCAGCTCAAGGTTTTTCTTTGGTGGTTGGTGAGCAATGTTTTTTTAAATGTTTTTGTTATTTCCTCTGTACGGCCGTCCATGCCTCTGAGCATGTTGGGGTAGAAGTCATCATACGCTTGGGGATGGCACCTTCGTGATCCCGCTGAGTCAGCACCTCAGCGTAGGTGTTGGGGCCATTCCATGGGATGGTAGCGTCTGAAGCTGTCACCTGAGATGACGGTATCAGGAACGAGTCCAAATATTGTTCATCATCCTTTTATTTGGTGAAGGGTGGAAATCCTGCTTTCTAGTTCAGCCACTTTTATTGTTAGGTGACAGCACTCTGCACATTCATTACAGCTGGAGTCCATGTTGGTTTGTTCTAATTCCAAAAATTAGTTACTCAAAATAGTTTCAGAAGAATTTCCAGGTAGATGGATAAAAAATAGCAGTGACAACACAGGGAAAAAGTCAAAAGAATAGTCTAAAAGCTGAACAGAGCAGATCGCAAAGTAGAGCGGAGCAAAGCAAGGACACGTCCTTCTCTTAGGAAGTCAAAACCTATTAAACATAACTAATTTTTGTAATGTTTATGTGTCAACATAATTTTTGGCACCATAATATGATCCCCTAACTTTATACAAAATATGCTGTCTGCTCTATATGTTTCAACCGATATTTATGAAAATACCCCAAATAAAAGATCAAGCATTGTATTGTTTAAATCGTTTAGTGCTCGAATGCAAAACCTAACCAGTAAAACATTTCACACTGTCTATTTGCCTTTGGAGTTCAGTGTATCATATTGATAGTAAAAGAGTATTAAAAACAACCCAATTACTTCTTCAGTTTGATGTAAATGTCCATGTCCAAATAGAGTGAAGCTCAACAAGAGGGTGCCGATGACCTAAACAGAGAAAAACGTGTTAT
This sequence comes from Umbra pygmaea, assembly GCA_016801145.1. Taxonomy (NCBI): domain Eukaryota; kingdom Metazoa; phylum Chordata; class Actinopteri; order Esociformes; family Umbridae; genus Umbra; species Umbra pygmaea. Next base: position 18,497 of record JACXGM010016861.1, read on the forward strand.
GCATGTAAGCTGAAACATGTGAATGCATGACAACATAGATTTAAAAGTCTTTACCTGAATCCTTACAAGCTGGAGGGAACACACACATAAAGTTCTACCTTGAGTTCACAGGTGCCCTTAACCTGTCATTAGGACTAATTAGGGCAATGACAAAATAGTTGAGGGAGTAATTCTATGAGTTCTCATGTTATAAATATGTATGATAATATCTGTACCATAAATGAGGATTGTTTTGAACACCCATGTATGTTGTCTTTGAGGACGAACTGTTCATCCTTTGTTTCCACTGATTCCAAATTTAAACAGAGCGAGTCAGAGACACTCTTTATACAAATGTCCCATTGAGAAGTAGCAGACTCTGAAACATATTTGTTTTGTATTTCATTATTTTTATTGAATGTTCGATGATGACATGTTCAATGCCTTGTTCTTTCAATGATTTTGTCAAGGACTTATGATTATTTCAGATTGAAACATTTGCAGTTATATAATCACTTAACAAATTGCTGTATAACCATTCTGTAATTGTATAGAATTACTTACTATTGTTGTCCCTTCATTGCCAAAGGTGACAAAGGGCCAAAAGTAGGGATTGTTCAGGAAGGAATTCTATATGAGCATGTTAAATAAAGTTTAAATATGTTTAGCATCTTATAAACCGGTTGTGATGCATTTACTCAAATAAGTGTTGAGACAGGGTTACATGAGGTCATCTTAGACACCAGGGCCTGTTGTCTTATAGCCACAGCCACACATAGTCTCTGTGACGTATGTTTTTGTAAGGCCTAAAGACAAACAGGGCTTTCTGCATTTTGAGAGGGGCGGCTGAAGTCACGATTGCTGTGCATGATTTAAGAAGAGTGTGCCTGGACATGGAAGAAAGACAAGACTGGTTACTATAAGCCAGTCTAGGGAAGCCATCAGATAAGAGCAGAAGCTGCTTGAACAGTCTTCTGGCACTCTCCCATTGGATATAACTATGACGTAAGGCCCGGGATTGGCTAGATACTCAGTCCCAAGTGTATAAATACTGACTGAGATAAAAGCTTGAGGCAGATCCTTGGAATACTGTTCCTGACAAGGGCCAGAACATTCGTCATGTCTTCACAACATGTACCAGATGAGTTGTTCCTGCCCAGCAGTGATGCCTGATCTGCTGAGACAAAAAAAATAAGGACAGTGGGTTCCTGTTTCCCAGAAATTAACTTGTGTGAAATAGACTTCCTAGGGTTTGAAGTGTAGTTTAGGACAAGGATTGTGTTTTGTGTTAACTGTGTCACATGGGTGGTGTTAGTATGCATTAAAGTATAACCCATTTATTCTGACAAGGAAAAACAGAAGATAGCAGGACTAGTGCTTCATTTTGTTTAGTAGCCCATTAAGAATAAATGTACTTGACAGGTGAAAGGGCTTCACATGTGCCCATTACTAACGTTTAATGATTTCAATTAAAACATTTAGGTCTGTAATAGTTGACAGTCTGACAAGTAGTCTGACATGCAGAGCCATGCTGTTTCTGACATTTAAATTGAATTTAATCATGCGCTTTTAACTTCCATCCATCCATCCATCTTCATCCGCTTATCCGAGATCGGGTCGCGGGGGCAGCAGCTCCAGCAGGGGACCCCAAACGTCCTTTTCCCGAGCAACATTAACCAGCTCCGACTGGGGGATCCCGAGGCGTTCCCAGGCCAGGTTGGAGATATAATCTCGCCACCTAGTCCTGGGTCTTCCCCGAGGCCTCCTCCC
>JACXGM010016862.1:0-13617 GCA_016801145.1 Umbra pygmaea
GTATGTGTTTTGCCTCCCTCTTGTGTCTAGTTCTGGTAATGGGTTGCGTCATGGTTTAGTCACAGGTGGAATGTATTGGTAATTAGTTGTCATTGTATTTAGCATGGTGTTCTCCCCTTGTCTCTTGTCGGTTAATGTTTCCTGTGGCGTCTCCGTGTGATATGTTCAACGAATCCTTGTTTTGCCCCACGAGGCTATATTATTTTGAGTACAATAAAGTCTCTTTGGATTATTGGAACCTTCGCGCCTGTCTCTTCATATTTACAAGGGGAGACGTGACAATGTGCCTGTGAATATTTTCTGTATGTGCCTGTGAATACTTTCTGTATGGGCCTGTGAATAAATCAAAAGTAAACCTTGAACATGTTATTTTTGACTGTTCAGATTTTTTCAATTGTGTCCCTTTCAGGGGGTTGCTCACAAGCCGGTTTCCTCACAGCAGTGCAAGAACAATACAAATAGTACTAAATCATGTTTAATAATTATTTTTTTAAATATCAAAAAAGGGCAAAACATTCCTAAAGATGTAAAAATAAAGATTAGGCTGCCACGAGAGTAACAAGCTCAGGATTTACACGTATCTGGAGAATGTGTGTGTGTGTTTGTGCACGGTGTCGCGTGCGTGCGTGTGTCTTTGTGATCAGTCTGTCCAGCATTCAAATAGCTTGCAATTACAATCTGTCTGTGAGGCTGTTGGCACTGCTTACACGCTCTGATTGGGACCTTGTGTTCGACAGCCAACAGCTGAACGGTGAGGGCTTGGAAGCTGTGGGGGGGGTCGTGATAGTGCTACAGGGCTTCATCAGCCACCATTTCATATAGATGACCTGGATGTGTGGGAACTTGTCTCCAGTTATGTACTAGGCTATTTGAACTACCAGCTGTCACTCTCCCTGTCAGGACTGTCTCATGGTAGAGTCAGGGGTGGACTGGGACAAAGAAATCAGCCCTGGCATTTTGGGTAGAGTTACAGTATTTGGCAGGGTTGCCAACTCTCACGCATCTGGCGTGATTCTCACGCTTTCAGCATAAAAAAATGTGTTTCCATTCAATTCGTTTTTTTTTGGCATAAATCTATGTTTATACTAAGTAAACAAGGACTGACATTTTTTAAATTAGGTTTAGGTTTACCAAAAATGTTCTCCACGAGTGTAAAGAGTCTCACGCCAGCCAAAGTCCCAAAGTTGGCAACCCTGTGTTTGGTGTAGACCCAGACTGGATTGTTGATCGTAATTAGGCACCTAAAAGAGTAGAGTCACTGTTGTGCCCTCTTGACAACATAGATGGTCATAAAAGGTCATCTGCTATTTGAACACAGACAGACTTTGTTGCCCCACTGCTGCTCCATTACTTTGAAAAACGGGAACCTCTGCTTCTTAAAGGCCAAATTTCCTTTGTGTTGCTGAGAGAGGTCATTGTCATGGCACCACAATGGTAGTTTGCCTACCTCGTAACTGTTGCTGGTTATCGGGCAACAACCCTGGTGTCACCTGCGCTTTTGTTTAATATTGGAATTGGTGTCACGCAAAGCCATGATGGTGGGGTAACTGGGGGTTACAGTAAGCGAGCCGAAGTGTTACAGTAAGCGTACTTGAGGAGGATTCGTGTTGCCCGGGGTTTGCCGGTAAGACAGTCGAGTATCCAGTAGCACCCAGGGCTCTGAGATTGGAGTCAAGAATAGCAGGAACTAAAGTAGTAAATATAATCAATAAACAACATTCATATTGTAATATGACCCTCACACAACATACTGATAGCATCCATTTCCCTGACACATAAGAACTGTGGCAGCTTCATATGTTCAGGGGCACTGGGTGCTCATGAGGTCAAAGGTCATGCAGATGGTTTAGGTTAATATAGTAAAGCCATTAAGGCATTCCAGCAAATGTACAGGTTTAGGACAAGTCAAACCTCTGGAGGGCAAAGGTCAGTGCTGATAAGTCAGCCTATTCTGAATAAGCAGATTTGACCTATAAGTGATGCAACCATGGCCCCAACCACATGGCATGAGTGGGTTTTACTGAATGGTTGAGCACAAAAACAGCGAGCCAATAAGTGCCTCAATCACCGAATATTGAGATATTTTCAATGCTTATGGGACATCGAAGGCGCACTGAAGCTGTTATTGCGAGTCATGGTGGCTCAACACCAGCTGCGGTTGGTGGAGCTTAATTGGTGGATCTTAAAACCCCAATTAAGATCCATTCACTCCGGTCCTGAACGTAATGCGAGCCCGGCAACCCCAATTAAGTCCACTGACCGAGGCTGCTCAACACCCTATTAACACCCTTGAGGTTTATTGTGGCCTTTCTTTGGGTAAACATTGCCTGGCTCCACCCTCTTATTCTCAGTTTTTCGCAGTCTGGACACGACCGAACTAGAGCAAAATCGGAATCAACTTCTACCGGCCGGCCAATCAGCGATTAGTCGGGGTGGTTAGGTGGACTGACGATAAAGTCAAGCGCTACTTTCAAAATGTATTTCCAACAATGGTGGCGGTGGTAGAGTTAGACGAATCGATACGAGCAGTTGTTGCAACGCTACGGAATATAAAATAATTGAAGCCCGAACAAGAATGTCTCAAACTATTAATTGAGGGCAAAGATGTTGTTTCCTTATTGCCAACTCAGTTTGGAAAAAGCCTAATATATATTAACGTGCACCGTTGTTGGAGGAGATTGGGGAAGCACAACAGTCTTGTTGTGGTAGTTGTTTATCCTCTGGTTGCCCAGATGGAAGACGGCAGAAAGACTGGGTCTCCATAGTGACAACGAAATTCTCATGGACGCTACAATGTTGTTTTCAGGAGCTCTTAGTCATGGTTACCAAACCCTGGTATAACCACACCCACTCTGAGAACAGGAGGGCGGAGCCAGGCTAACGTCGTATCGCTGTCAATGACGTTTGGATAACGGCTGCTCCAATGGTTTTAAAATTAGGCACAAAGTCTATGCCCATTAGAATGCTGCGACTAGAAAAGATTCCCAATCGAGCGTGGCCAGACCTATTCACGAAGTGAATGTAGTGAATGGGTCTGGTTATATCAGGCTAGGGTAAACCAGAGCTACTGATCAAAAATGTATTCTTCTATATAGAGAAGTGTGACATGTTCACATCTCTTTGACCTCTAGTGTCCACTTTGTGATGCTGAAGTAACAGATTTAAAGGGCACCACCAGTTAAGGGAAACAATGATGAAATTCTATAATTTGTCTTATGTTCCCAAATCACTTGAAGTAATTATTTGACGGTCTCCCTCATCAGTCAGCTCTCTCACTCAGGATGAACAGGGTAGAGCTAGCGCGAGTGCTACAGCATCAGGTTAAATGTTCTGCATTTGATACAACTTTGTGAAATAACACATTTGCGTAAAAAAACAAATGTTCTTTCACAATGTTATGAACCACAGCACAAATTAAATTTATTTCACAAAGTTGTATCAAGCACATTCATCTGCACAGAGGCATACTGTATAACCTTGTGTAGTAGCACTTGCATATGCTCAACCCTGATGAGAGAGACAATCAAATAATGACTTCAAGCGATTTAGGAACATAGAAAAATTATGGAATTTCTTCATTGTTCCCTTTTAAAGATGCAGTCTGTGAATTTGTAATCGACAAAATAATGTTTGAAAGCTCTTATTTTGGCCTGGATATATTAGGTGCTGTTCATATGTGCCTAAACTCTAAGTAGACTTACTGTCATAACTCAGTTGGAGCACAAATCTTGGAATAGAGTACAAATGCATGCCATAGTATACGATTATCAGAGACCCATTTTTGTAGCCTAGAAATCTAGACGCACCCTATCGGCAGCAAATATAATTTGCAGCTAGGGTCAGTCTAGCAACTCTCCGTTGACTTGCGAGCTGGAAAAAACAAACTCTGGTCTGGCCAATCACAACGTGTATAGAGTCGGTGAGCGGGCTTAACCTAATTACGGGAAAACAAAGAAATGTTTGCTGCTGCTGGCGAACAGCGGTCTTTCGAATCGGCTTTGGCCGCGACTCTGGTAGACTTGGAGTTAATCTTTTCTTTGAGAAAATAACAAAGAACGGCACTGAAATCATTCTTACAAAAGGAAGATGTGTTCGGAGATTTGCTGACCAGACACTTCGTTGCTCTGGTTGGTTGTAGAGCTATCCTATTGCGTGCATAGGGAATTTGAAAGACAACCGTTTATCCCGCCCCTCGGATTGAGCACTGCCAATGGTGAGTTCCCAGACCCAACATCTTGATGTGGGTCTCGCTTGCCAGGCTACCATTTTTGCTCAATAGCGCCACTATTACAACCATTGTCCAAAATCATGGACTGCATCTTTAAGACGGCTGAGGATATTCCATGTTTTGAAGTACTTGTCCTTACCTAGGCTCTGTCTACTACTAGATCACTACATGCACTTATGGAAGATACATGTTCAGAATAAGATTAATTTCTGGGCAGGGGAACATATTTGCCATTATGACAAACCCCTTGAAAATGCCCTGCAGCTTAGTCATGATCCAGACCATATCTGTCCTTTTTTTTCCACAACAGAACAGCCATAACCGTTTCTCCCAACATCCTCTTCATCAGTTCTTCCTTAGGTCCCACATGGAAAACTCAAGGGAGCTGTCAATCAAATGTTTCTTCCAAGCCAGTTGCTGAGAAATCAACATGCTTCTGGCCACTCATATTTTTTTCATGCATCTCCTCCTCACTGATGACACGGCACTTCAAGGTTACGTCTAAGGACAGTGAAATATGCAGGGAGGATAAAGCATTATAGGTATCTGTTTTCTTTCTTACTGAGAGGTAGGTTCCTCAGTGGTTAGGGAGTCAGACTTTTAGTCAGCCGGTTCAATTCCTGACTGTGCCACATGTCGTTGTGTCCTTGAGCTAGGCACTTTACACCTAAGTTGCTCCAGGGACATGTCCCTGTACTTACTGTTAGTCGCTCTGGAGAGGAGCGTCTGCTAAATTTCTAAAGTGTAAAAGGTACACAATACAGAAATGTTGCTGCACGCAGAACGTTCTGAAGTTACTGATGTTATAGATATGATTTAGTGAATAAATAGGATCTACCTGTAGGTGAGGTAACAAGGGGAAAAGTGATGATGATTCAGGGGACCTGTGAGGGAGAGGGTACCATTGTTTAGCATGTGGGGGTCTGTGCGTCCCTCCAGGTTGCACCTCTTTGTCTTTGAAATCTATTCAAGCCAAGAAGCAGATACTGTAATTAAAGGCAAATTAAAAACATATTCCCACATGTTAAACAGTTATTTGGCAAGTACCAGATTTAATAGCAAGATTTATGAGGCTACTAAAATGTAAAAAATCAATGAAATAGTAAACATCTTAAAAAAATCAATTTTATAATACGTATAAATAAATACAGTATATTTTTGTACATATGTAAATACAGTATAAGGTTTTTATTTAGATATCTGTAATTAACATACATTATGTATGTACATTTTTTACTTTTTACAACAGCAGTCTTCACAAAGTGCTTTGACAGATACCCAGCCTAAAACCCCCAAGAGCAAACAACAACATGTGATGCACAGTGGCTGGGAAACACTCCCTAGTAGGTGGAACCTAGAAAGAAACCTAGAGAGAGGCCAGACTCAAGAGCGTGGCCAGTCCTCTTCTGGCTGTACCGGGTGGGGAATATTAACATATATTATTTTTATTTTATTTTCAGTTTCATTAACCTGAAAATCCCCCCTGAAGTGTAAACATTTTTATTTTCACTTTGGGTTCAGCCCAAGGAACATAGGATTGGAGAACTGCGGATTCTGGCAGCAAAATATCCTGGCAGCCTCTAGATTATTTTTCAAAATAAAGGCTATTGTTGGAATGCCTAGGAACATGTTAAATTTCAATGTGGCTTTCTTTAAAAAAATAAAATCTGAGTTAGTGCTGCCAGCATTATATACCTCTGCTAGAAGTACAGCAATGAAGGTTTGTTTGCCCATCACTACCATTTGGTTTTGTGAGGAAATTGTTTTTAATTATGCATATGGACCTAAATATTTAACTGAATTTATACAATTTTAAATTTTACAATTCAAAAACAGATTGTCACTGTATTATGACATTTAAAAGGATGCAATCATGCCAGATTATTTGTCATACGGTATTAATGTTTCTTTACATGTGGAATATCTCCAATAAAAGTACTCCTTTACAAGGAAATATTGAACAGCAATTGTAAATATCCTCACAAAACTTTTGCTGTTTATATCCTACCTAGGACAGATGCACCATTTTACATGTTCACCGATTGATGTGCTAATCAATCCAAGTTTGAGATGAGAACATGTAGAAATTTGCAGTAAGATTGTTATTAAAATAACACGTTTTATTCATGGACATAAACTAAAAATGTCATCCTATGTAATCAAAGAAAGGCGGCACTCATTTCATGGCATTGCTTTGCTGAATAAGCCCGGCATTTTCGTTGCCATGTGCAACATGCAGCTGCAGTTAAAAGATTGCTATAGTCGAGCAGACACACAATACTCAAGCAACATGGTACGGATAAGGCCTGAGCTGGAATGTGAAACTAACTGAAACTGGCTAGCTATATCAACGCCTAAATAGATCTAGCTTGCGGCGTAGGATAGCACGCTGCTCTGCCGCTGACCTCAATATGCTCTTGTCCAATTCGCCTTCTGTCAGTTCCACTCTATGCAAATGTGTGAGCACTGAAAAATAGATGCTGCTTAGTAACCAATCCCCTTAAAATGATAAAATGATGCACCCTATATAAAATGATGCACCCTATATTGTGTTACTACTCAGTGTGACCTTTAATATTTACTCTAATGCAGCGGCAACTGCAAGCACAATCCCACAATGGAAAACAAGCTGAAGGACAATAGCCTGTTCAAGTACACCGCATCATGAGCTAAGAGGTGAACTGTTGTAGTTTTTACCATGCCCATCACTAAATAAAAAGTGAAGCCTGGAGAAGAATTGTGTGAATTTCTATACCATTGTACCAGTTCTTCAGGTCTTCTTGAGCAATTTGTTCCATTACAGGAATAACCCTTTTTGGTTCCAAGTCCAACCCTTGTGGGATCCATGCAGAAGCCACTGTGGTAAAGGTTCTGCATGGGTGGGATCTTTCCGGAACCGCAAAATTGATCCAGCCTCAAGGACCTTTACCAACCGATCAGAGAGGGTCGAGTTGAGAGCTAAATGGTGCAGCACTTGAGTGGGAATTGTTGGCAGTGAGATGAGTGGACCCAGTCAGCGGTGAGGAAGGACCCGTGGCTTGACGGGCAGGAGAAGGGGCAACTGAGAGTTCTTAGCTCGCTCAGCGGCGGTCTGGTTGTCCTTGGCATTTTGCGTTCCCTGGAACCACTCTCCATCATGAGAGCTATTTCAGTGCAGGGTAAAGTGCACACGCAGGTAGGGGGCGATTCAGCAAGCAGCCAATTTCAGTTGATTTTACTGAACATCAGATGAGAAGCATGAGCCTTAGGAGGTCCTTCTGAACCACTGTGAACTTAAAATGAACTTGTAAACCCTAGACTCTGTAGTCTGTTATGTTTTATTCATTTCTTACACCGGATTTTACTGGTGGAGTTTATCGGACTGAAATTATACATATTGTTATCTGGGATTGGGGGGGAATTCTTTTAAGTGTAACTAATTATTTTAGGCATAAAAACATATTTATGGCATTGTGTTAGTGTCTCCTCACATTTGGGGTTCAAGAAATGGGAAGACCACATTGGTTCTTTTCAACAGGGCTGTCAAGGCGTTATGGCAGTACTTCTCTGATTACCAACTTGCCTATACAGTCAGGTCTATCAATATTTTGATAATGAGTGAGTATTCATTATTCCAGGAGTTTACCACATCATATTGGAGTTGAAATGAAACTGCTCATGTTCTGAAGTGTAACACCTCCTCTGTGTAAAAGGTAGCAGGTTGAATTCTGACGTGTTTAAGGCTATGTCATCTGCTCAAACTCAGCCAAATGCTGCATGACTTAGTAAACTGCACCTCACAGCACAGATAGACAATGTACTGCGGAAGCAACCCAATAATATTTTAAGGTAAAGAAGTGGAATGTTCTGCAATGTCCAAGTCAATCAACTGACCTGAATCCAACTGAGCAGGGATTTCACTTGATGAAGGAAGTACTGAAGCCAAACTGAAGGCAAAAAACACTAAGAACAAACAGAAACTGAAGATAGCTGCGATAAAGGCCTGGCAGATCATCACCAGGGAAAAAACCCACAGCATCTGATGATGTTTATTGGTTCCAGACTTCAAACAGTTATTGATTGCAAAGGAATTGCAACCAAGTATTACAACTTAAATTCATGATCGTGTTTGCTTGTCCAATTACTTTCGAGCCACTAAAATAGGGGGCACATAAATGAAATATGGTTGTAATTCCAACACAGTTCATAAAATAATTTTGACAAGGTTGTTAAATTAAAGATGTAAATCCACACTTGAACCACATCTTGATTGTTTCCTTTCAAATCCATTGTGGTGGCATACAGAACCAAAATTATGACAAATGTGTCACTGTCCAAATACTTCCAGGTTTGACTGATAAAGTATACGGTAAATATTAACTCTGTGGGACACAAAGACCATCTTTGTACTTGGCTGCCATCTGCTGTTCATATTTTAAACATTTAATGAATCCCCTCCCCCAATAATAATATATAATAGTAATCTCACTAGCTCTAAAAACAAACACTGAGTTAAATTTAAGTTTAATTGTTATTTCTTCAAGCAGAACAGTGTAACATATTAATAAAAGCATTGAATATAATTGTTTAGCCTAATTAAATCTATTGAGGGATATTCACATTTTTCCAAATTTAATTTGTTTAAATTCATGGGTCGAACTTTTAGACTCTCTGTAGAAATTATCACAAGACTGTAATGTCAACAGCACACATAAACAAAACGTGTATACATTTAAATTTGCTACCAGTCTAGCGGATGATGCATGTTGTAAATGCATTGCTACTATCGGTCTGTGTATACTGCCCAACCCTGTTCCTGATTTACTGTGTAGGTTCTCGCTAACACTAATTTAGCACATATGATGCTAATAATAAGTTAAATTAGGTAACTCAGATATGGGTTGGAGAGAACCTACCGGACAAAAGTGTTAATCATGTGACAAACAAGTCGACCATAATCAGAACATTGTACCCACTTGCCTATCTATGATTCCCAAACAAAACTATATATCACTAAAGAAGAATTCATTGTTATAGCCTAGTGTAAAAAACGCAAATGTGTCACAATTGTAATCCAACTGTTTTATGTTATAAATTAATTTTTATCTTGTCAATAAGCTCAATTAAAAGCAGTACCAAGAAAGACGTTTTTCTTAAACAAAACCCCGCAAAAACGTATAGTAATTCAGGGCAAATATACAATGCTAGGCCGCAGTCCACCCATAGACAGTACCCAATAAACACCGGAGAAATCAAAGACAATTTCCTCCACTGCTCCTGCGCAATCAGTCACCTGACACGGTCAAAGTCATGTGATTTGATTTCTGTGTCGGCAGAGAGCGGTGCACTGTCAACATCTTGATTTAAAACAGGTATCTGTCACTAGTAGTTGTGTTGTCTATTATCACAGGTCCAACATGGCTTGGACGAATTATCAACTGTTCCTTGCAGCTCTGATGCTGACAACAGGCTCTATCAACACGCTAGCAGCAAAGTAAGTAGGCTTCTGTCATGTTGTCAATAGATTTAACAGTGTTCATTTATCTAATGTCTATGTCAGTACCATCAATATTGAACACAATGTTTCCCCTTTTCGTTGCACATTGAAATCCTATTGCAGGTAGTTTGTGTGACGAAACGTATATTGAACCTGATGTTTCTACATTTTGGCAATGATTTTGTGACAAAAGCAAGATTCCAATATCATCCGATTTTATACAACCAACGACAGTTGATAATTAGAAGATGCATGCCGCCATTCTTAAATGTCATCTAAATACAAATGAATTACTACATACGGTTGTCAAAATCTCTTGATCGGCAAAAATGCCGGACAGAGAAGGTAACCTTTCACGTGCCTCTTGCGTCACTCATGATCTTGTCTTTTCATGTCAAGCGCGAGGCCACTGCTGCCGCATCAGCAAATTACAGTTTGCTTTGTAGCACGAAACTCTAAAGAAGCAGACCTAACGATAAAACACCGCCCAGGGTGTAAACGTTTTGCATGCGAAAATAGGTTGTGGAGTTAGCCAACTAGTTGTAGTTCTGCCATCTTCTATGTCTAGTGAAATTGAAACTTTCAACTTTGTCAAAAGTTGGTCTTACCTGGTCAAATTCACTCAGAATGGCAATCAACACAGCTGTAGTGATATACTGCAATCCAAGTATTTGATAAATAGCAAAAATATTAAAAATAATACTAAATAGTGTCTCTTCAAACATGGTTGGTTTTGCAAAGAGACAATGTAGCAAATCAAGAGATCATGTTTCATCTACTTGCTCTGGGTTTTCTAATAGAGCAGTCACCTGAAACCAAACTCTTCTCTGTCTTCGCTTCATTGAGAAACGGCTGCCTCGTGAAGAAAAATACTTTAATAGTTCCTTTTAAATGCCCATTGTGTTGATTTAACAAACAGTATGGTATTTGCATTTTTGGACTTCGCTATGTGAATTAAATTTGTCCAGATCAAAAAGGTACATTTGGTAAAATGATTTGTCATACTTTATATGAGGAGTCAAACAGCTGATGTGGAGAATGCCAAGTCGTCACTTTGATTCCACAATAAACATTACAGGTCACTTTTGAACATTTTATATAATGATGTATAATACCAGATTTAAGCAATAAGGTACAAAGAAGTGTGGTATATGGCCAATATATCATGGCTAAGATCTGTCCTGAGGCACATCGCAGGGTACCTGGAGACGGTGGTTAGCCGTGGTGTATTTGCAATATACCACAAACCCTTGATGATTTCTTGCTTTTATAAACTGGTTAGTAATGCTATTACAGCAATAAAAATGGATCTAATGTCATACTGAAAAATTAAGTATTCTATAGTCGCGTGTAATTTACCAAAATGAATATTGAAGTCTGCAAATACACCACAGTGAATTTACAAATACTGTGATACCACAGTTTTTAGGTATACTCTTGGGATGTTTTCTTATGGGTGAAGAGATCTTTTCTAAGTCACATCACAATAAAGTGCTTTGAACACATCCATTAGTCTACTGAATCAGCAAGGAGAACCATACGACACTGAGGGTCGGCCTGTGTGGTAATTACTGGCCTATTTTACTGACAGTTGCTAAAGTAGCATGATGACTTTGTCTTCCATTAACCCCTTTGTCAACTGTCATTTTATTATATAAGCAGGTTAGCCTTTTTTAATTCTGTGACATATCTGCCCCAATGCAGAAATTATGTGATGAGTCTGCTTAGTGTTCCGAGCTTATGTCATAACTCATGTCACCCTGTTGAAGATGACATTTAAAATGCTGACGTTAAGGTTGTTGGTAAGGGTAGCGATTTAAGGTTCAAAATAAATCTAGGAACAAACACTAACTGGTCAAATCTCCTCTCATAGCAACTGATTTAAATGTGAGCTCCGCCCTGAAAACTGAGGAAACCAATCAAAACACTGCATCGTGCACCTGTTCTCTCCAACTGTAGGACTCTCAGGTTCCATTTAAATACTTTAGACTTTATATTACTGGCTCCATTGTGCAATGCAAGTTCAGTCAATCAAGCACAGGTATTTTGTAAGGGGACACATTTAGCGTAGGCCCGCATAGCAACAAAGAGACTGTGAGCTGATTGGTCACTTGGTGACACTTTTCTGAATTTAGCGTGACACATTTAAGCAAAATTCAGTTTCTCTTCTACTTCCCCAGGTGGGCTGACATGTTCTCAGCAAAAGGTTGCAAGGACACTCCAGAGCACAAGTTCTCCCATCCATTTGTACAGGTACAGTCTTACACAGTCTCTGAAATAGCATCAGAAAAACAGACTTACAGTGAAACCAACAGCATATTAACTACTTTGCAGATTTGAAGCAAACAGACAATAACAATTGTGAAATACATCAAATATTTGTTTATGATCCATTTAAAATAGGTTATATTTACCTCAGGATTCTATTATGTAATGTAAGTAATTGTTGGCAGTGTGATGCAGTTAAAATATTGAGGAATATAGAATCATGCATGTAAGAACTCAATGAAAGTATGGATATCTATGTGATCACTTGTCAGAATAGTTTTTCAAGGGTACCATGCTATTTCTGGCGGTGTATTTCAACATATTATAATACAATTTAATGTTGTTAAAATGCTGTCAGTTCCATTTTATGTGAAATTCTTTTTTGTGAACCTCTCTCCTCTGTCTAGGCTGTAGGGATGTTCCTGGGAGAACTCTGTTGCCTGGCCACGTTCTACATGCTTCTTTGTCACGACAGACGAAGAGTAGAACCCACGATGAACGCTGGGCAGAGCTTCAACCCCCTGCTGTTCCTACCGCCGGCCCTCTGCGACATGACGGCTACGTGCATCATGTATGTTGGTATGTGAGCCCAACGCCCTGGACGTTCTCTTCCACATCTGACTACACAGCTTTCAGGGTGGCGCTTGCTGCATGAGCCACCATTCAATTTCCTTTCACCATGCATGATATTTTCATAACTCACATGCAAAAGGGGCTTCCATATTCTTTCTTTGAAGAGTATGTCTAGAAATCTTCAAGGAAGTCAAAGTCTCTGAAGTATTATGGTCGGAGGCTGTAAATCATTCTGCCATTGAAGTTCCCCTTTAAGTTCTTAAATAAGGAAAAGAAACATAATAACTGAGAAGTATCGAATTGAATGTGTCAAAGTGGAAGTTGGGGCTCCCTGACTTTAAAGAATAAATATAGTTAAATGATCTGTTTTTTTACCCCAGCCCTGAACATGACAAGTGCCTCCAGCTTTCAAATGCTGCGTGGGGCAGTAATCATCTTCACAGGCCTGCTGTCTGTGGCCTTCCTGGGGCGCCGCCTGGTGGTCAGTCAGTGGGCGGGCATCCTGATCACAATCCTTGGCCTGGTGGTGGTGGGCCTGGCGGACTTCCTGAGCGGACACAAGGACGACACGCACAAACTCAGCGAGGTCCTTACAGGTAAGAGAAGGGGTTCCAGGTGTGGGACTGGCTTTAGAACGTGTTTAGGATCAACGTGATTACAGAGAAGACAAAATCTCAAAGTTTGTGGCTTCCAACTGAGTTAGTCATAGTTGAGTTTTAAATCTTGGTGCATATTTGTTAATTCTTCACTCCTGATGTCCCACTGACACTACCGTTCCGCCGTCCCACTGACTCTACTGTTCCGCCGTCCCACTGACTCTACGTTCTTGTTAAAAAGGCTTTCCTGTTTTTCCATCTATCTACCTCACTTTCCTTTAGTTTTAACACTTGAAATCAGTTCAATTTGTTGTGGTGAAAAACAGGAGGAATAAACCCCGTATTTGCAACCATCACCTTCATTCTTACCAGAGAGCTTGTAGAGGATCAGAAACAATCTTTAAATCAGATTCAGTGAATAGCAGATGAGATCATTTTAAGCCGACTGTTGGAATGTTCCAGTATCCCAGACAACA
>JACXGM010016863.1:0-13668 GCA_016801145.1 Umbra pygmaea
CTCAAACACACAGCCTCTAGTATACCTGCATCTCAAACACACAACCTCTAATCTACCTGCTACTCAGTTAATCTACCTGGACCTCACACACACACAGCTTCTAATCTACCTAGATCTCTCGCACACACACACACAAGTTTGTTTTTCTATCTTTGTTGGCCTGAAATCTATTTTTAGCTAATTAACCATGTTCTCTATTTCCTAGCCCTAACCTTTACCGTAACCCTAACCTTAACCATACTCTTACCCTAACTCCAACGTTAACCTCCGTAACCTAACATTAGTGCCTAAACTTAACCTTGGAATAATGCCTAACCCTAAACCTAACCGTTAATGCCTAAACCTAATAGTAACCCCAATTCTAACACTGTGCCCAATACTATGTTTTTTTTCCTAAATTTAACCCCTGAGCATAAATCGCAATTCCCCCATGGGGCCATCTCAACAAAGTACAATTAGTTTTTATACCTGTCAGGTGTACATTACCTGCTATGTTCTGCTCTGATAGTGTGTGGAGAAACTGTTTGAGGGATAGACACAGGGGCCACTGCTCTAAGCAGGGCAGCGCAGGCGGGGCTTTTTGGGCTGTCATGCAGAGCTCTTTCTTGGGTCCTGTTATTACCTCCCCACAAAGCCTGGATCAGATAGAGGGCTGGCCATGGACATGGGGACGTGGATCTATCCTTAGTGTGAACAGCATGTTCCCACAAGCCTGTGCTCCCAGGCCCTCATCAAAGGAATGTGATACCACAGGAGCCAGGGCATGCTTTGATCCATCCTGGGAGAGAGCAGGTCAGACTGGAGGGACACAGGGTTCAGCGTCTGCACACACACAACCTCTATCAGCTCAACACACTACTAAGTCATGTCATTAGTGTGTTTGGGTGTTCGTCCGTTTGGCCTTATAAGTAGGTAGTAAACCCAGTGTTCATGGCTTTAATCTGGGATGTTTGATGTTTTCACAGACCTCTAGTGGGGTTAGGGCTAACCTGGTCCAACCTTGATTAAGAAAACAGGAAATACATAAAACTGAAAATGATGTGGACCAAATACTGCCTCGGGCAATGTTCTAGCTAGTGTCAATAGTGCATTCATGTAAAACAGCATAGTCTAGAACCGCACATTGCACACTCCCAACAAACTACAAAACGGACATTCTCACTTGGCCATACTATAGCAAATCCAGGCGAATAGATTGATAGTGAAGGACTGTTCCTTGCTTATCTGATTGGTGCATTGACTCATACCATGTCACTGCTGGGAGACCTCTCTAACTGTGTTTCCATGGTAACGTGCGCAGCCTCGTCCATTCAAATGTATAGGTGCCAGAAAGCATGGTACAGGCCTAAGTGCTGTGTTGCCTGGTGATGCCGATGCATGATTTTACCAAAGCGAGTTTGCCTGAACTAAATTCTTCCACTGTTCTGTCATTTTCTAAATATTTTACTCTGAAACGGTTGATGTCATTTAGGTGATGTCAAAGTCAACCGTGTTTTCCAAAACAAATCACACAGTGATTGGATTGTCTCTTACCAGTCAGAGATATGAAACCCAGGTTTTTCTGGCTCTTGCACAGCGCACTGGTTTCTGCTACCAACCACAACCATAAGAAAACAATAAAGAAAGTAAGATCCACGCTCAATTCAAAGATGAAATGTTAGTTTGCTCAGAGCTGTTTGTTTGGGTAGTCAGGCAAGTACAGAGTGTTCACACCCAGTCTCTGCAGATATGTTGGACACGCAACCCTGGCCCGTGGGGCATCCGACCCTGGCCCGTGGGGCAATTGTAGATTAGTTGTTGGAGGCGTCCAGTCTCCAGTAGAGCTGCACCCCTGTGCTGCCAGACCCAGGGTGACCCCCCCTGGCCTGGGGCATGCCACTTGGCACACGGGGCCAGTAGGAGGCTTTGACAGAAGTGTGGAGTTAATTAGGGCCTGATTAATCTTCCAGCCTGGTCCAGGGCACCAGGGATATAGGGCTGTAAATCTACCCCCCAGACTACACTCAGGCTTTACTGCTCTGCCTCTGAGAGGGATATCAGCTCTGATCTGGGTCACAAACCAGCTGCTCGGAACATTCTAGGTTAAATAACCCTGAAGGAGGATGAAAACCTTATTTAAAAGCATGCTTGGTACTTCCTATACAACTGAAGTGGTCAGCTTGAATCTCCCCAAAGACATGGAGAGTCCTGCCCTTAACCACATGTACAGTTTATTGGAGACTATGCGTGTGTCAGGGTCATTTTGACCATTCCTAAGTCCAGTAACCGGAGCGCTCTGGAATTAACATGTCCAAGCCGTCATCTTGGTATGGGCTGTGGTGGAAACCGGGTTTCTCCTGGGTTACCATGACACGTACAGCCTGCCATTCCCTGCACTGTGCTAGGCTAGGCACTGACATCCCTGTGGATCTGGTAGCTAGTGGATCCACTCCCCATCAGCTGTGTCTGGGGAGAATCAGGAACATATTATAGTAGCAGCGAGAGGCTTGGAGTGGAGGTCATCATCTACTGAACAAAATAATGAACATTTGCCATGACAACGGGTCATTTCGTGCCCTCTGTCCTCCCTGCACACCACTTCCTCCAGCCCCCTACCCCTGCTAAACTAAAGGAATGGTCACAGCTTGTGCCACAGATGGCTTCCCATCAGGAGGAGTGGCGAAGCTGGACGGTTCTGTGAAGGAATGTTCCAGAGAGATTGGCCACCTAATTGTTAATGAAGAAGAGAATGTGGGTGAAGTTATTTCTATGCCCCTGCGTGTTTGGACTTTAACCATTTTATAGCATTCAGGGCTTTGTTATTCTTGGACTAGTCAGGACACTGTGGTAACATTGAGTGACTTTGTCTGTTAACCAGAACAAGCTGTTTCTGGTTTAGGAACAGGTCAAGGAGTAGTAGATAGTGAGCATGTTCAATCCAGTCTACATGCAATTGTCATCATAGGAAGTTATGATTAGTAGGTCATTGTATATCGGATACACATTAGCTATGATGTTTAATGGGATATCAGAGAGCACTTTGGGTAGGGAGTTTTATTCTCACATACTGAACCGATCCAGACAGGGACATCAGTCTTGGACCTCTGACCGTTTGTTGACATGAAAGAGCACTTAAAATGGTTCAGCAGAAGGTTTCATTTGTTGCTTGTTGCAGATGGACTCGTGGACACCTGTGTTTTGAATCTAGCTAGACGGACAGACTGGATGCCGTGGAGGGCAGTGGCTTGTGTCCCTGTGTCAGCTGGTGTAGGGGTCAGAGGACTGGGTGGTTGTAGGCAGGGCCAATGGAGGACTGGTTGTAGTAGTCATGGGGGGTCTGCAATCTGCTCCGCTCCTCAGAGCGAGCCCTGCTCCAGTAGAAGCCCTCCATAAGACGACCTGCTGGCCAGCTGCCAGCCCAGTAAAATGAGGTCTCAGAGCAGACCGGCACCACTCCCCATTGTTCCACAAACTCAATGGCTCCAAAGGGGCTACTTGTCTGTTTCGTGACATCGTAGTTATGACCTGATAGAATGTATTGACAGCTGGCTGCTGGCTGTGTCCCCTCCCCCTACTACTTTCAGCACTATTGATGAAGACCTGTCTGAGAGCCAGGGCCCTTATCTGCCCTCATCACCCCAACCTGTCCAGCACGGCCCCTATTGATCACTCACATTATTGATCACCATTAGTTATGCTCATGGGATTAAGGGCCATCTGAAGCTGAGAAGGTAACGAACGGACGACTAACTCGTCACTCGGTGGTGAATTAACTAGAAGTATGAATATGTTTCCGTCATTTCTTTTGAAGGTTATGGAGGCACATCTGTCGATAAGTGCCCGGTTAAGTGAAAGATACCTAACTCACTCTCACTTACGATGTGTTTCTAATTACCGAGTGGCCAGGCGCTGTGGAAGCACTGCTCCTATTCATTGTTAATGATGGGAAAGGAGTGAAAAGCGAGTCAGAATGCGACTCGCTGAGCTGTGCCCACCCGGGGAGGTAGCCTTTGAAGGAAGTTTGCCATTAGAGGCGTCTCGGGTGAATTTTCCGCTTGAAAATGCGGGGTAACTACTGTCAGTAAGTACCCATGCACTCCCTGTTTTCGTGGGCTCCTTAAATTTGCGTGGAGAAGACAAAACAAGTCATGAAATGTCACTTATTCTGTAGTTTGCAGTCCCTTAAACAACAAAGGAAATGCTGTGTTGTTACAGTGTTAATGTAGGTGTTATGTAGGTCAAGCGGAGCGTACAATACATTTGAAATCTACACAATATCAGATGGTAGTGGGTGTTTTGTGTGACAGAAGGCTGTTGAGCAGACTGGCTGATATTGTCCTGGGATGTGACAGATGAAACACCTGCTGTAGGTTTGAAATGTGTGTGAATCTGGCCGTCATAGTGTGGAATGGGATATCAGGTGTGACCAGGAGGAGAGGCTGAGGGAGGGAGTCTATATTACTGAGGTGCCCCTGGTGCTACTTCTGAGGTTTTCTTATTCTTAGCTTAGAGTCTGTCAGCTATGAATGACTCCCCTGCTTCAGACACTGGCTCTGTGTGAATGGAGAACTAAAGGAGGAATATAGAGGAGGAAGAGAAGGTATACAGACAGGGCAGGCTGAAAGGGATGGCACATATTAACAGGCAGATTGTCAGATTTGTTTAATGGACAATTTCTTAATTTTAGCTGTGCTGTCAACTTTCAGAGAGAGCAAATAATATGAGAGCTTCTGGGAGAGTTGTGGCCTTTCATTAGAAAAAGTGTGTGATTGATTTCATGCATGCCAGTCAGGCAGTCTACTGGGGTGCCTAAAGGAACAGGTGAGGAGGGTAGCAGAGAGGGTAAAGGCTTCTCTGGGGTGGAGTTGTGTGCGTTACCTGTATGTGGGTGTTTTCTAAATGAACATCAGATTGCTTTTAGTGAACCTGAACTCACATATTGATGACTAGAGAATCGTTATTGCTGCATTATTGAGCATGGATATGAGGTCATCTACAATCTCCCTCCTACGTAAATGGTTGCCATAGCCACAAGTGAGGGGTGGATATGATGAGATTAAGTGCTATCAGCTGGTTCACTAGGCTGCATCATCTTGTACCAGGAGGCACTGTGTGTTCACTATAGTTAATGATAGTTTCAGTCCCGCATTTATACTTATACACAGTATATGTTTATGGCTTGTGCCCCCTACTTGCCATGGTATTGCTTTGTGTTGTAGCTTAGTCATCTAATAAACCTGCTGAGTCATCTGTTATGATCATTTGGCCAGGTTTTTTGAGGGCATGTGGAGTTTTACTTCCTTAAAGGTGAAGTGTTTGCAGTGCCTTCTATATTGCAAAAATTAATATGATTGGTTGCGTTGGAGACTTGTTTGCATTTGAAACTGGCTAAATGCTTGAAGAGAACATTCTACCACAGTTACTTCTCGTCCCTTCTCTGAAACTTAACCCTTACCCATTTTAAACGTCAAAACATTTTCGATTTGGGACATTTCTGTCCTCTGCATTGAGTCAAAAATCACATTAATTTCTCCCTTCCCAGGAAGCCCTCCTGTCTGGGGTGTGGGGGGGTGAGAGGGTCGGCTCAGGTCTACAGAGGTAGACCTGATTGGCAGAGATTGTAGCAGCGTTCCGGGGCAGGGAGGCTGCATCTCTGGCCTGCAGGGCACCAATAGCAGGTTTAAAGGATGTGGGAGGAGTCACAAAGCCATAACACCTCGGATATTCTGGAGGACAGAAAAACAGTTTGTTATTTCACGTTCCCATCTCAAGGATTTGATCTTACAACCATTTGGTTTCTGGTCAGATGCTTGACCTGCTAGGCTACCTGCCTGGCTAACGCTGCAGCATGATGCTTAGTTCCAATTATTGTCTCTGTAATGATGGCTTTTTAGCATGCTATTGTGTGTGACTGGCTGTCTGTTTTCATTTCCCAGGCCCAGGCTGTTGACATAACCCTAAGTCTATAATACCATGGCTAAACAGGCAGACAATAAGACAGCCCTTGTTCCCACGCTGACCTGCCAGGAACCCCATTCTGTTTTGCCTCTGGGGTGTATCTGGACCTGACGTTGTTACAGGCCCTTTTACTCATCACTGTGGGTCAGGGGCTTTTCATGAACCTACAGTAACTTGTCTATGTGCTGGATGCATTTGGACTATGGAAATGCTTGTCAAATATGTACTGTATTAAGGCATGTGACTGAGCCTATTTCTCCCTTGGTCAGGTGGTGGTGCCTACGCGGGTTGGCCAAGTGTACGTGTATGACACAGGGACGTCAGAGCAGGATGAGTACGACGTTCCCCCCAGACACCTGCCTCCCTCCCAGCCATCGCAGGACATCTATGACGTTCCTCCAACCCGCACCCAGTACAACCAGCAGGTGAGGATCTGTTCTCCCCACTCTCATATTCACCATAGTAACCTGCCACACACACACACCACTAAAGATCACATGACATAAATAACAATTCCTCCGTATCCTAACTTTCATCTCATCAGTATTTGAGGCGTTCTTAGTGAAAAGGTGTCAAGTACACTACATGTCCAAAGGTAGTGGACAACCTTACTAATGTTGGAGGAGGCATAATGGTCTGGGGCTGTTTTTCAGGGTGTAGGTCCAGTGTAGGGTCACCTTAATGCTACAGGATACCAATACATTCTAGACAATTGGGTGCTTCCAATGTTGTGCTAACTGTTTAAGGAAGGCCCTTTCCTGTTCCAGCATGACTCTGCCCCTGTGCACCAACCGGGGTCCATAAAGACATGGTTTGACGAGTTTGGTGTGGAAGAACTTGAGTGGCCTGCTCAGAGCCCTGACCTCTTCCCCATTGAACAGCTTTGTGATGACTGAACGATGATTGCAAGCCCTTCTCATCCAACATCAGTGCCTGACATCACAAATTCTCTTTTGGCTGATTGGGCACAAATTCCCACAGTTATACTCCAAAGTCTTCCCAGAAGAGAACCGGCTCTTAAAGACATAAAAGAGGAACCAAGTCCTTATTAATGCCCACGGTTTTTGAATGGGATGTTCAACAAGCACATATGGGTGTGATGGTCAGCTGTCCACATACTTTTGGTCATATAGTGTTAGGCGCTCTCCCATTTCTCCCCCTTAGCACTCTCCCTCATTTTTGAGTCACCCTCGGTGGAGAAGATGCCCTCAAAAAGAGAGATATGAGGGAAAGTGATGAAACTGGGAATGAGGATGGCATTCTTAACTCGCACACATCATTAGAAACCGACAACTGAATCTATCTGTGCAAGTCCAGTTGTTCTAAAGATTAACAATATTAACAGTATTATATATTTGTAATATTCTAAGAACTACTTTGCCACACTCAACTCAATGGCACATAAATGCTCAGAAGGTTTAATCAACTAATTATTTGATGCTTTTTAATTGATTAATTTGATTGTAACACACCTGTGTTATCTTTTATTTTTATTGCAATTTAAGCATTACACATATTTATATATTTTGAGTGTGTTTAAAAAAATGTATACTGATCATAAACTAAATACGTTTAAAAAATACTGACTAGGCTGTGTAGTTCATCCATACAGCTTTTCACAATGCCGGTGCCCATGGTAGTGATTTCATAGATTTCTGCGTCAAATTTGGAAGAGTTTGCAAGTTACTCTGTGTAGCCCTAGATAGCAAGTGTGGTAGTAAAAAAGAAAAATTCAGAGGGAGAGAGGTGAAAAGGCACCATGACAAAGGAAGTGTTGAATTGGGATGACGCTTCATCTTTTGTGCACGTGCTAAATGGAGGGGTAGGGCTAATGTGAAGGGCTAAGGGGGGGGCATTGGGATGGGGCCTAGTTAATAGAAGGTTATTTGGTTTGGCCAATTAGAGGAAAATTTTTTGGTACAAGGCATAATCTGTTGGAGTTGTTTAAACCTAGAACACTTGGGGACAGTTTTGCAGATACAGTTTAAGTGTAGTCCAAAAAAAATCTTTGTTGAGATTCTCGTTTAGTCCTGGACTAGGCTTAATGAGTGATTGAGAAACCATGGGTATGTGTATTGGGGAACTTCAAAGAATCATTAGTATACATAGAACTTACATAATATATTCCCCAAAATGTGTTTAAAGAGAAAATGTGTTTCACGCTAAAAATAAGCTGTAAGCATCAACATGTTTTAAAGTTGACGAGTCAAAGGAATTACATTTCGAATCGAAGATAGTTTTCTATAATGTTGTGAAAAGGGGTCCCTGGGTAAATTAGGTTAGAATTCCCTACAATAGAGCATGCTGAGAAAGATTCTGGGATAATTAAAAGAATCCAAAAAGGTTTCGTCAGATCAAATTGAATAATTATTGGTAGAACCCTATTCCTGTGTATATTTGGAACCATTCTTCTAACAATGTAGTTGTATTCTCCTGACCCATAGTTCCCACACAGTTCATGTGAGTGAGGCTACGGTGTTCATGTCCTCTGACTGTCCTGCCTTTCCACTTTATGTCTCATATGTCAGTGACGTGATTTCATCTTCTTCACAAGATTGATGGCAGTTTTTCCACCTGGCTGCCTTGTACACTTCTAGCTGGACTGGTCATCTGTCTGTGAAGTGTCTGGCTGCTCATTAATATTTGATGTGTTGGGAACATTAAACCACTCTTTGTCTTTATGTCTTTGTCTTTCTGTCACTCTCACACTGGGTTTATGTGTGGTTGAACAAACGGCAGCTCTGTGATTTCAGCTCTATATTTAGAAGAGGTCATGCATTACTTGCGAGGGAAGTAGATATTTCAGTGTCTGGAGGCGTTAGAAAAATATGGTATTTTTCCATAAAGCATGGTGAGCCGTTCGCCCTGAGCAGCATGTGCTGTGGATCTGAAGGTGAGGCTAGTGTCTCACATCCCCACATACTTACGCACACACATTCCCTCAATTGACAGCATGCTATTCCCAAAGCAAATGTCACATGCATTCAGCCACAACATGAGAGGACAAACCGATTCCAGGCGTGGAAGGACAGAGGGAATCAGCTGGAGGAGACAGTGATGGTCCTGTGAGGAAGTAAAGACAAGCAGACAGAAAATATAAACAGGATAGGATATAGACACACAGTCCTTTAAAACTTCAGTTTTCTCTTCCTCAAATAATATAGTATAGTAGCGTGACTAGAGGGTTAGCATGCTATCTTACATTTACACAATAAACAGTGAACAATCTTACTGACTCTGGCTTGTTTTTCTGCTTAGAGGAATAGCACACGCATGTCGTTTTCGCTCCAGTCTCTTATTTCTGATCAGAATACCAAACCCAAACCAATGGTATTTGCCCAAATTCAAGATTGTGATCAATGGTCTTGGTAAGATACCCAGTGGAGGCTGTGCTGGATTTTGTATTCATACTGTTACACAACTAAAGCCTCTCTGTCACTCTCATCTCCCAGAGGCCTGCACAACAGATTGTATCACATTGTTCGCTAATTTTTAGGGAGAGCCGCATGGTGAGAGCTGGGAGAGCACTTTTCCCTGTGTTAATAGAGGTTTAGGACTGGAAGAGGGAGTTGGTTTGTCAGCCTGTTACGGTTGGCTGTCACGTCCTGGACAATATGTGCTGAAGCATGGCCTATCAACACCCAGACAGCAGATAGTCCTGTTCTGGCATCACTGTCCTTAGTGGCTCTCTCGCCAGAACGTCACATTAGATTAGGCTTTGGTGTTTGTGAATGTTTGAATCAATCTGACATTAGTAAGCAACAAAGCACTGTTTAATATAGTTATTAACCTAATGGCTGCAGCGTTTAATCTGCATTCCAAAAAATGCATTACCGAGCTCATTGACTTAGTGAATGCCGCCATTGCCCACAGTCAGACTGGAAGAGTAGAGCACCATACGTGTCTGGAGACGTTACACAGGACTGGGTGTGCTGCAGGGCTCTGTGCTACACACCTTTTCTCACAGACTGACAGCAAAGTTAATTCCCTCATCGTTGCTCCAGGCTGAAGTGCATTGTGGGATAAGCTTTGAATTTGCCTCTTTAGAAAAGAGGTTTGTCAGTAATATGTCTATGTTCTGAATCATTGTTGCAGAAATATCTACATTATTGTATAGAAAATATAATTTGTGGGTCATTTTGACACTTTGCAGTTGTTGAAGCATATGTGTAGTGATTAACTTCTCCACACAGTACAGATGGAAGGAGGTTAAACTCTGGCCTCACACCCACACTCAGAGGTTCTAACGGGCTGTAGTGGGGAAGACTAGTACAACTGAACAGTAGCATGGCAGGTTTGTGCACTGAGGTTGAGGTCTCTGCTGTATAAGACATCTTCTCCAGCAGAACCAATCCCTCCAGTCCACTGTGTGTGTCAGGGCCAGAAACAAACAAGATGTGTGTCCACTTTGTGGGGGGTGGGGTAGGGTGCACTATCAGCGTCTCTGTCTGTTCCTTATTCCTAGACATTACAGGAGAGATCTTAGGGACAGCAAAGACGAGGGACACCAGAGCGAGTTGATTAGAGGACAAGGTCACTCCCCATCTCCTACCTATTAAACTGGATTAAACCGACATGCTGAAGAGGCTTTATTTAAATTGTTCCTCCCTTTTAAAATTCTCCTCAAAAGACTATTGCATCTTTAATTGCGCTATTTGACTGATTGTGTGTTTTAGCTTACTGTGCTCTTGATCTTCCCTCCAGGTGTATGACACACCCCCCATGGTGGTGAAAGGCCCCCCTAGTGGCCAAGACATCTATGACACGCCCCCCAGTGTGGACAGGAGTCAGCTGCTCTCTCAGCAAACGGTGAGGTGGATGTCCTCTGTGTGTTGTTGTAGTGTGGAACAGACTGTGGTACACTCATTGTGTACTAGACCATCTGGAGATGTGTCAGCACCTCTAATTCTCAACATTTGTGTATGAATTTGTCGTTATTATGTCGTTATTACCTACAACCAGTCTGAAGTGTGTTTGATGTCATTGTGAGGTCCCTACGTCAAGTCGGTCCAGCGCGTCTGACATTGCGTCTGTCTCCCTCCAAGGTATATGACTTCCCCCCCTCGGTGAGCAAGGATGTACCAGACAGCGCTGTGAGGGAGGACACCTATGACGTGCCCCCCCATTTCGCCAAGATGAAGAACCTGGACAGCCAGAACCAGGCCTATCAGATCCCCGGGGGGCCTGATCCTCCCATCCCCGAAGACGTGTACGATGTCCCTCCTCCTCCCCTGACTGGCAAACACCATTCAGACGTTAAGCGCGCCCCCTTGGGCCAGGAGATCTACGACATCCCTGCCAGCCTGAGAAAGGGCGGAGGCCCGGAGCACCAGGATGTGTACGACTTCCCCCGCGAGCGTCCAGCGGGCGAGGACGGCATCTATGACGTTCCCCCTCAGGTGGTGCGAGATGCGGGCACCACGGAGGAGCTGACCCTCAGCTTCAAGCGGCTGTCTGCCTCCAGCACGGGCAGCACTCGCAGTAACCAGTCCACTTCCTCTCTAGACACGGTGCCGGTTAGGGAGTCGGCGGTGCCGGGCCAGGGAAAGCTGTTGATCCTGGATCTGGAGCAGGCGATGGAGCGGCTTTCCCGTCTGCAGCAGGGCGTGGAGGGCTCCGTGTCCCTCCTCATGTCCTTCATCAGCGGGAACTGGCGCAGCCCCTCCCAGATGGAGACCAACCTCCCAGCCATCAGGCAGGCCGTGGACAGGATGAGGGTGGCCGTCAGGGACCTGCTGGAGTTCTCGCGGGGAGCCGTAGCCAACGCTGCCCAGGCGACGGACCGCACCCTGCAGGCTAAGCTGGGCAAGCAGCTGCAGAAGATGGAGGAGGCCTTCCAGGGCCTGGTGAAGTACAGCCAGGCTCTGGATGCCATGGCCTGGGCCCCATCTGCCCTGATGGCGCCCGCGTCAGGCAGCGGTGGGGATGACCTGGACCGCTTGGTCATGTGTGCCCGGGGCGTGCCCGACGATACCAAACAGCTGGCCTCCTTTCTCCATGGCAATGCCTCACTGCTCTTCAAACGGACAAACAAACAGCAGCAGTTGCCTTTGCCCCCCGTGCCCCAGGGCGCCGACCTCATGATGACCAACAATAACATCTCAGCCTGTCAGACTGGAGACGGCAGGGCCAACATCCAGTCCCGTCCCCTGCCCTCGCCGCCCAAGTTCTCAGCTGAGGAGACCCCCGACAGGCCGTACGAGACCACCGAGGAGGGCTGGATGGAGGACTATGACTACGTACACCTACAGGTAACAAACCACACACTCCCCACTTTGAGGCGTAGAGGACCAGAGAATGTTGCTTGTACAAAGCTGGTCTACTTTTAGGAGGGTAATTCTGAATAGCATCTCTCTGAGGACAATGTGAAACATGTAGAGACGTGTGGTCTGTCAGGTTAATGATACACTGCTGTGCGTGTCAGATGAAATAGAAGATAGACTTCAGGTGTATATCCATTACCACAACACAGGCAGCAGGTTGATCAATGCTTTCCCATATGAGCTCCAGATACATAACCAACCTGACAGGCCTTATCTATGCTTTCAGCGACACATTGGCCTCCACATGCTGCTTCATGTTTCATTAGCACTCACCATTACTGTATGTGCAGATGTGCTCCTCTACCTACCCATCATGCATCATCAGCATCATCACTGGTGTGAAGAATGAAGAACCGACGACTAGTAATCTGTGCTTTATGGCAATGTCTGGAAATCCAATCTACAGATAAAATCAATGTGTCACTGTGGCTGCAGCCTGAAAATGATATGGAGTATGATAAAATATTTCTGAGAAGGATGAGCTGGCCAATAATATATATTCTCAGTAACATTAAATTACTGAGTATGCTAGCAGGAATGTGCCAGATTGGAACCAATGCTCCAGCAGTGTGTGTGCTATAGCAGCCACCTAAAATGCTAGACCACTCCAGGCCACTCATTAATATTATTATGGCTACAATATTACATCTTTAACATTTAAACAGAGAAATCCTGTATTTTTAGCTTAAAGATGCATTACTCCTGGGACACAAACAAACGCATGTTTTGTTTTTTTAACCTGGATTTCAATGACATGGGGCACAGATTGACACGTGTGACAGAGTACCACATACAGGGACCTGTTTTTGTCTTGACCACACCACTGTCAAAGAAGTCACTTTCTGTAGGAATTTCTATGTAATGTTAATGTCCCTGCATAAAGTAAGGTTGACACACTAAAAGGAAAACAAATATACTTATTCAGAAAATGAATGATTTTTTAATAAAACGGCAAACTTCAAGATCTAGTGAGTTCATGAGTTGGTGAACTGAGGTCTGCGTCCTCCAGCTTGCATGAGAAGACAGTCAATAAACAATAGAGGAAAACCCCCAAAGTCACATTTCCTATTGCACTTGGCCTTAACGTGAATTTGTTATTTTTCTGTGTAAGAAATGTTTAGGATTTTAAATAGTTTTCAGTGATATTTCTGCATTTACATTTTTGTAATTTAACAGATGTTCTTATCCACAATATCATAAAACCATGATGTGTGTTATCCAGTGTAGTGGCAGAGCTGCACTCAGATCAGATGTCATCTAAGCTCTACTGCCCTCTGCTGATCAGGAGAGTGATTACATGTAGGATCAGGCATTATTATGTATGGGGAATACTCAAGTGTAATTCAGAGGCTTGCAGACAAGACTGACAGAACAATTATAATATTCCTTGCATTCATTTCTAGGGTAA
>JACXGM010016864.1:0-20144 GCA_016801145.1 Umbra pygmaea
CTAGATGCTCTACATATTATCTGTATACTGTCAACAACATTTTAACAAACTATCTACTAACCCTAACCCTAATCCTAACCTTAACCATTCCCCTTATGTTAAACCTAACCTTAACCATTACCCTAAAACATATTCTAATCTTACCCCTACCCTTAAAATACACAATTAGTTGCTTATCAACTGATGGTTTGTTGATAGTCATATCATCAACAAACTATCTGTAGAGCACATACAGATGGAATGTCAGACTCTCCAAATAAAGTGTAACCATATATGTTTTTCAGAATGTAAACACAAACAGTGCCCAAGATGATATATTTGAATATACAAAAAGCTCATCCAGGGACAAGTTAATTTGCTAAATATTTTTTGCAGATTGAGTCCATGAATAGATCAGACTTGATTGCTACTGTACATGTCTACATGTCAGAAAGGCATGTTTGTCCTACATTATATATCTTTATCAGAACATTCCAGAATTTAGAATAACAACAAAAACAGCTCATTGTGGTGAATGGACGGTAGCTGGTACAGGAATTTGAGGATGCCCAATAAACCACAGACATTTATTTATATCTGGAGTCAGACTGGGCCACTATATTCTCCCAACGTCAGACAATTGAAATCGTGGAGGTGTACTAAGTAGAGCACTTCAACCCTATCCAACCAGGAAAAGCATTTTGCCAATGAGAGGTCTCACTCTGGGGAACCCCATCCGTAGGGTGAGGCCAAAATATATAAATGAGGCCAAAGGCCCTGTTCGGATAAAAAAAAAATGGGGGTGTGTTTGACCAGGCTGTCGGTTCAGTCTCTGTAGAAATAGGCAAACTGTCATCAACAGGCGCGTCGTACCTTCTATCCTGTTTGCCCCAGGGGGTACGGTGGGGCAGAGATTGACTTCACTTCTCTGGTGACATTCTCAAAGCCCAGGGGGGTTTTACGCACACAAAAAAGCCTTGAAATATCTCACTGTGCTCTGTATCAGATGCTGGGCATGAAATATTAATATTTGAAAGCCGGCCCGGAATGAAGGGCGGATGGTGTTGTGGCGATGCTTTAGCAGTACTGAGAGGTTCCTATTGCCGCCATAAATAGGTGTCAGTCAGAAAATCACTTCCTTGTCAATTTCATTGGATGAAATGGAGGGATACTGTAAAGTGTTTTGTCATTGGCTACCTGAGAAGAGAGACCCTACCCATACAGTCTATATCATGCCCCTTTTGGTCAATCAAGAATTGGGGTCAACTATAGTGCACTAAATAGAGAACCGGGTATAAAAACAAAACAAAAATTCCAGAGAATTCTTAAAAAAAATACACCTTGTCATATTCAGATAATTGAGGCTCTAAACTGTAAAAGCAGAAACTATAATATGGCTTGAATTTCTTATTTTTATTCTTACTGTGCTAGGACGTAAACTGCCTCGGTTGACACATTGGCCTTGTTGCCATATGTGAGTTGCACTTGCTAACGGGTTCCTCTCTCATGCTCTTTTCTCACTGGATCCCTGTAATGACGAGATACCTTTTAACTCCTCCGCCAGAGACGGCCATCAATAATTCACCGTCATCTGTTTAAAATTTAAAGTGCCACACATTTACATCCTCCACACCTGCACTTTCACACTGGCCACCCATCCCCCCCTCTCAACCCCCCCGTCCAATAACACAGGCCGTTGACAATGCGTTCCCTCTCACCGCTCAGCCGTGGGATGTTAAATCAAATGGGGGCGGAGGGAGGTTTTGGGCCACAAGGCTGTAAGGGCAACGTCCGCGTGCCTCCGATCACGCTTCCGACTAAATTGGTGGCAGTGGAGGAAAACTATAAATTATTTAAGAGCGTTTCATCTAGCCGTTGGCCCCCTTGTGAAGCTGCTCCAGCCAGCTACCCAGAACTAGCCTAGATATCTGGTGTTGGAAATAGAAAACATGAAAATCACCGCTACTGCACAAAAAAATTAATAATAATAAAGCATCAGAGAAGGAAAGAAAGAGGCCCTGGCATCTCATCAGTTGGCCCGATAGAGGCTAACTCGCGGGAAAGGAGCGAGTGGCTGGATGCCTATAATTAAGCGGTCTGGGTGGCGGCAGTGACGGCAAAATCCTGTTGCCTTGACAGGAGCTTAAGGTTGCCCTTTAGGTTGAGAATGTGCGTTTGTGAGGAGGTGCTGGCCCCTTCCTCTCGCATTTTTTGTCCTCACTCAGACAGACCTTCTCCGTCAAATTAATCTTCAGTTTTAAGGCTTGAATAAATCCAGTAAGTTATAAGATCCGCAGATCTAAAAAGCCGTCTGTCCCTCAGGCTTTTGTACCCTCCACGCATTGCTACTCTCTGCCCAGAGAGATTGGCCGGGAGGGAGGGAGGCTAGCAGGCAGGGGGCAATGCGTTATCTCCAGGGAGGCAAAGGTTGGGGAAGGGGGGTGACCAGGGAAGTGAGGGAGGGCAGAGAAGGGCCACAGATTCATCCTTATCTATTCTGAGCACACCTAAAACAAATTACACCCGAGCCGCCGTCGCTCTGACACGTCCGTTGGTTATTTGGCTCAGGCTCGCTCTAATTAAGAGACTAAAGATGGATCCCTGGCGCTGTTTTCTCTTTAAGGTCTTGTCTTCTGTTCCTCTCCTTTTTGAGGGCAACGTTTGTAACAACAAAACCGTCTTTTCCAGCCGACATCATGCAACTGCCAGCTTTTCATCTTGCCATTTAATGTAACTTGAATTAAAAGGGACAGACTTGCCGACACTGTGTTTTCCATGAAATTCTACTGGTCCCCAGAGTTGATGGCATGGCAGTGGCCTTTGACATTCGCTAATTGAGAGAAGGTTTTCTCCAATTGTTTATTTTTTACCTTTCTGTAGCATGTTATAACACAAGCAATATTATCAGATTATCAGACCTGGCCGGTAAAGAAATCTGTTCCCAAACTATTGAGTAGCGGTGCTTGGTGTCGATGTTCACAACACCGGTTGATATGTTGGAAGTCTCTGAAATGCAATCGATAAGACATTACTTGAAATGTCAGGGGAATTGTACCCATGTCTCTCCCGCTGGCCCGGAGGGCAGACCTTGGTTGTTGATTAACATATGAGCCTTCTAACATCTTGCGTAAAACTCCCAGATCATTCTAATGCAGAGATATTCTCCTTGTCAACAAGGTGGCAAATTGCAGGTCAGTTTTTCAAGGTCGAGTAAAGTGTTGAGAAACTAAGAATGAAGAAGAAGGAAGCAGACAGTTGGCCTTCAAAACTGCTCAAATGACAATGAGACACCACAGGCCAGTATCAAGTACTACAGTCTGAATACTGCCTCTCACTGTGCCTCAGCTTGTGGTGAATATAAAGATGCTTTTGAGAATGTCTCTGGTCTGTGATATCACGCACCACTTTGAACCACCAACTCACAGAGAAAGGAGAAAGGAGGGTCACATGCAACGCCTTACTCCTCAGCAAACGCAGCAGCCATCTTTCAAACGATCAATTCAACAATCCATAATAATGAAATTACAGTTTATCGCTGTCTTAAGTCATGAATATATATGAATTTGTATGCATTTTTTAGATCGCTCAATGAGGAATAATAGTTTTAGCGCATGGGGAAATTGCAAAATGTGCTCAATCCCATTGACAGCCCCTAGCAATGTTTCAATTATTCACGGTGCATTTAAACAGTATATAACTCACACTTTTAAACTGTTTATGAATACAACTTCCCCTGAATCATGCTGGTAGTCTGTGAGTACTTTCGTAAATCACCTCCAATGTAACAATATTCAGGAACACTACAAACTAAGTTAAAGGAACACTCCAGACGGCTTAACAGCTCACAATTGTTGTACCTGTCATGTTTCCGACACAACTGTCACAACGACAACAACAAAAAATCTTAGCACATTTGGTAATTCCCAATTCGGCAACCATATGTTTTCCAAAAACCTTTGGTGACGTCACTGCAACATTTTTGAAAATACATCTAGATTCAGGGGATGCATTTGTTTGACTTCCTGATATTCATTTGTCCCTTTTTATTCTCCTATCGACTCGATTCAAAGATCAACATGCTTAAAAATTCAAATTTTGTATTTTCAAAAATGTAGCAGTGACATCACTGAACTTACGGTAGCCAAGTTGGGAATTACCGAATGTGCTGAGATCTTTATTTTGTGACTGTCGTGTCGGAGACATGACCGGCACAATAGTTTTTGAGCTGTTTAGTCTGGAGTGATCCTTTAAGAAAACTGAAGTAAAATAAATAGGAAAGCATTCATAACAAGCATTCAGTAAACTGCTTCACTAACACTTTCCTTCACTAAAGTACTTTATTGTCACTCATAACCCATGCTGTATCCACTCAGAAGGAGCATTTCTGCTGTTTTTGTAAACTCTTCTTCAGGCCTTTGTGAAGTCAGGCATCCTGACCTCCAGTGCCCATGCAACAATAACAGTATAACCTTGCTACTAAACACGAGAAAGGGCCGTCGCAGACAACGCCATCTGAGGATAAACGTAAGATAATGTCCTTGAGCAAAATCACGTGCAAGAGTTCCAATGATGCAATCACACGCACGCACGCACACACACGCACACAGCAACACCAGGCAGGGCTACAAGCCTTGGCCAGAGGTAACTGCTCAAGAAATGTTAGGTTAGATGAGATGCCACACTAATCCATTCTAGAGCCTGGGAGAGGGTGAGAGAAGGGGCAAGAGACACAGACTTAGAGTAAAAGAGAGACAGGGAGAGACTGCTGCAGAATGGCACAGCAGTGACACCGGGCCAATCCTCCAGGGTCTTGCATTAGCGGGCTAAATTAAAGGGGGTATTAGATTAAATTGGCTCTCCGATTTCAGGGGTGTGAGTAAAATTCTGATTTGCATTTTTTCCACCGCTGCTTAAGATATAATTAGTTCAGGGTGATTCCCATGTGAAAAATCCTGCCAGCCAAATCCAACTGCCTGCTAGAGTCTCACAGTCTTTAAGCAGGAGGTCTACAAGCTGCTAATGTTTACATGTGATGTCTGTTTTTGTGTGGGGGGGTATACATGTTACAGTGTGTGTATATATACATGAGAGAGTGTGCGTGTTTTTGTGTGTTTTTGTGTATGTGTGTGTGTGTTTGGCGCTGGGAAGTCCCATATGGCTTGGTTGGTGTCTGGGTCTTAACATTGAACCATACACAACTGTTTTCAACATAAGATCCGGTGGTAAAAACAGGCGGTAAATATATTTATCACACCAAGTCTGCCGAACTAAATTCACACCTTTTGCGCTGCCTGCAAACCCCACTGACACACGCCCTCCTCAACACAACTTGATTCTATAATTATATGGACCAAGACAAAAATAACAATTACCGTTACCGGTGGAAGAGGATACCTATAATATGACTCGCAGAACCCACAAGTCAAGTAGACCTTTCTCTTCTGAAAGCAAGTTTGGATTTGTTTTTGTTTTTGGCACTCCTCCTCAGTAATTCCAACATTTTTAGTTGGCAAATTGATGTTTCTTTTTCACAAAACAAGCCAAACCATCCATTAGCAATGCAAGCCTTCTTCCTGGACACCTGTTAGGGAACACCTGTTAGGCTCCAACGTTTGGAGGCAACATCAAATGAGCTTCCTTCCTCACAGCTATTAGCCTACCCTGGTTAAACATCTATTATGGGTCGTCTGTGACCCAGAGCATTGAAAACCCACTGTAGAACGTTTCAGATGGAGGTGTGAGGGGGATCTGCCCTTTTGGGTTTAAAGATTTCCTATTGGGTGAGGCTAATATTAATTTCCTGGTAACCCACAGCATTACAAATAACCCACAGCATTTAAAAGAACCAAAACATTAGGTGAAGCCCATGTTCATGTATTGGTAATCAAGCCATATTTAACAACAACACTAACCTGGTCCCAGCCCATGTCGCCAACGCCTAAGGTCTTTGTCAGGTTTGACACAAACAGATCTGGGACCAGTCTACGAAAACACGGACCTACCTGTAAAACAGGTAACAAGGGTTGTGTGGTTTAATGAGGTAAAAAGAGGTATCCATATTTGTTCATATTTATGCACCATACTGTACAGTCACCACTTAATCCATAATTTGAACTGTAAAATAAATTAAACTTCTAGTATCTCTTTACCACAGAACCACTTATACCACAAACCTTTACAGAAGCCTATAAGATAGTTCAGAGCAGAATAACAGGTAATTCCACGTAAATATTAATAACCAGAACCATAACCACAAAATCATCTGCCTTTCTTATATTGTCTGTTAGAAACAAACAACATCCCGAACAAACTGGTAACATGATGAATAAATAATACAGAGATGTAAACGCATGTCCTGTTCCATTACTACACTGGCTGATCCAGAACCTGTATCCATCAGCATGTTCACTCAGGTCCTGTAAATTATTTATCAGTTATTATAAATCAGTGTTTCCTCTGTTTTGTATTTTTTTTATAAAGGTATAGATCAAGTAACATCAAGTGCAGCAATCATCTCTAACATGCATCCAGGTGGAACACACTTTCAACATACGTGTTGCTATGATGACCAAGACAGATCATAAAAGAGGAGGGACAAAAGTTTTGAAAAACAAACGACAGTGGATCAATTCAGTGTATGTGCACTAGTATGTTCTATTATGAGACATCTATGAATTCAATTGTCTAAACTAACTACTAAACCACTGGCATACAGTGGCTTATGGAAGCAACAGGCTAAACATCATCACGTCTCACACTAGACAACTCCATTTGTATTCTCACCACAGTACTTTATAAGTAAATGTCAGGCGCCAAATAAATCAATTAAAATGTAGCAATTAAAACCAGCTCTGCCCTCTCAATGCAGAGGGCATTTCAACTGAAGGCTCACGCTAGCTGTCAATCACGTTCCCTCGTTCTCGCTCCTTCCTTTCGCTTGTCTGAAAGCCAAACACATGTCCACACAAACATTTCAGTTGTTTCTAGCATCATCCCATTACTGAAAGTTTATCACCCCCCAAAAAATAATTTCAGACATCAGTTTCATTATTTTTTTCTAGTGCCTACAATTACTGTATTGAAGTAGGCCTATGTGCAATACATCCTGCCCTAAAAGACTGACAAACGTTTGGTCATAATGGCTCAAATGGAATAGAAAATGATTTCACCTCAAAATCCCTACCCTCAATCAATGTATATGGGATCAGGGGAACTGAATCTGTCTGGGTGGTTTTTATTTCACTAACTCCCAACTCCATATTAAACTTGGAAGTGTTGTGAAAGACGGATGCCATCAGCAGGCCACGCCATCACTCTCCCCACCTCATGGTGGTCGGCCCTGGTGCTTTGTGGGAAATCGATCTCTGCTGTCCAGAGACGGTCTCCGTAATTGGTTAAAATGACCAGGGTGCAAAGAGGTATAGCACTCCCTCTCTCCTATTGTCTCCTTCTGTCTCTTTCCTATCTGCTCTCTACCTCTCATTCTCTCTTTTCTGAAAACCATTTCCCAGCGCTTGCTTGGAGCAGAGCCAAGCCCGGGGTTGTTCGGATGTGTTCCAGTCCCAGCCTGACTGGCAGCAATTATGGGGTGTCTGAGCCAAGCTCAGCTTGCGCTCCGCACAAACACCCCTAATTACTGCCAATTAGACTAGGCGGGTAGGCAGATTGGAGAAGCCGGGGGAATGTTCAGGCATGGGTGGGCATGGAAACAATTTTCAAGAGCTTAGAAACGTGACTGGATGAAAAGGTTAATGCTTTGGACTGAGGGGAGGGTGCGGGGGGGTAAGGAAAGAAGGATAGCAGGATAATGACAGGAGGGGACGAAGCAACCCCCCCTCCAACCATGGTTTCTCAGTTCTATTCTCTCACCTCCAGCGACGAGCCAGGCTTCTTTTTGAGCTCCTCGCATTTCCTGAACTTGCAGATCTGGTGGCCTGTTTTGCGGTTCCGACAACTGCTGCACACGCCGCAGTTGATTAGCCTCCTGCAGGGCGCGCACACCCCGCACCGCTTCCTCTTCTTCTTCGCCGGGTTCCCGCCGGATGCGGAGGAATTATTCTGTGGGCAGTCTGCCAGATTGGCAATTTGAAACGCACTGTCTGTAACGGCTGCCGAGGCTGCGGGGGAGTGAAGGGCTGTCATGACGATGACCCCGGGAGGTAATGAGATGCCCCCTAAAGCCGGAATGGCGGAAAAAGTTCCGACGCGTTCCTGGAGATTCATTATCTCTGCTTCGCCGGCGCTGCATTTCAGCTTGTTCATGCATTCTCCCGCTAAAGGTCTGCAGTGTTCAGGGGATAAGGTAGAGAGGAAATTATTATTTGCCATTTGCTGCAGAGTCTCTGGCGGCGCGCCAGGCTTCCCCGGCCTCTGGGAGTCATTCCTGTGCATGCTGGTCCTATTAGGGTTTATTGCTGCTGATTTCCTCCCCCAGAGCATGGCATTATCGCAGTTCCATGGGGACATGCCGATCCTGGCACTGGGAAAAATGGGCGTTGTGATGCGGGCGATCTTGGCCGTCTGGCCGAAAGCGCCGTTGGTTTTGTAAAAGTTTGCAAAAGAGCGGTACCGTTCCATCTCCGCGTTATAATCCAAAAGCTGACTTAATCCACCGTCCTGGAGGTTCTGCAAGTTCTGCAGGTTCTGAAGGTTCTGAAGGTTATCCTTTTGTAAGAGGGACACATCTGCATTCTGTCCGTTCTCAATGCAGAGTGCACTGTTTATGTTAGACATGGCTGCAGGAAGCGTTCAAGAGGTTCACGGGGGGAGAGTCTGGGGTGACGGAGGCCTTGGTCAAACTATAGGTTGTTGGTTACCACCAATAATACCTCACCATACTGCTTCTATCTTCTCCGGTACTAGAACACAGAGAACAAGCAATTACAAATACAACAGGTAAACAACATGCACAAGATTCCCTCAAGATCTTTCGTTAGATAAAAGACCATAAAAGACCATGAAAGACATTTGACGAATCAGCTGGCATGTCATTGATTCATTTTCTTCTTCCTGACTGTTTTGTAATGAAATGTGCAGTATCTCAAAATACTCCGAAAGGCTTCTCTTCTGACAACAATATGATAGCTGTGACATACAAACATGTCGTTATAATGGGATGCAGAAATTTGCATGCTGCTGAAGGAAGCACTAACTCTGTCAGAAATAGACTTTCAAGAAAATAATACTGTTGTCAAGAGATTCCTGGATATTTTTTAAATAAGCCTTATCCATTATTTATCTCATGATATATAGTGGCAATGAATAAACAAATATGTATTAATATGACACATAAGGCCGGTCAATCAAATATTATATAGCACAATATTTAGCCAAACTACATCCAATCTCATTGATACTGGAACCTAAACACAACAAACCTCAGACTCTCCATTACATCTCAATAAGTCACATCCACATACCCCAAACCGGCTTACCCCCACTTTATTACCCCAGTCACCTAGTCAGAGTGTGTCACACCTATTACACTGAACAATACACTATCAGCACCATGGATGGCCAATGTGTTAATGTATATTTAATGTAAACCCATTCCTGATGACTTGAACAGAAACTGGTATTCAACCGCATGTCCCAGGGTTGGTCAGATTTACCATGGAGACATACAGCCACTGTTGAATTTTAATCCAAGCCATGAAGCCATACAGACAGACCTCCAGACCTCCACAGACATCCATACTGTCAGGTGCCTGAGGGGGAGAGTCAATTTCCTCTTTCCTTGTCTTTCTCCTCTCTCTCTCTCTCTCTCTCTCTCTCTCTCTCTCTCTCTCTCTCTCTCTCTCTCTCTCTCTCTCTCTCTCTCTCTCTCTCTCTCTCTCTCTCTCTCTCACTCTCTCCATTCCAGTCTGTCTGGATTTGGTTTCCACTGATAAAAGCCCCATTAGAGAACTCTCCCTCCCTCACACCCACCCTCCTTCCATTACCTTTGTCATGCTATCCCTCCCGCTCTCTCTATTTCTCTCTCTCTATTTAATTGCCAAAGCTGATCCATTGCGGGAAACACTAAAGCATTTCTAATCACTTCCATGCTACAACCCAACAGCTGCCCACAAAGAAAGATTTATAAATATTCACGTTGGCAGTATGGAGCCACAGAGATAGAAAACATTGGGTGGTCATATAGAACAATACTGAAGCACATGTCCTATCTTAATACTACTTACCACAGGAAGTCGTGATTTCATTCTATTCTTTCTACCGCAAATATAAAACAGGATCACAAAGTATATGTGATAAAGTGTTCAACCATTTGCTTTTTTAATAGCATCCATCTACCTATTGCCTATTGTAGTCAGGAAAATGGCAAATATTTTACTATTATTATTTACAAATATACATTATGACATTGTTTATAAAACTGACATACCTGATAATATGAGTCCAATATTATCCATAATCCAAACGTATATTTTCAGATATTCAGTGGAAACAGAACAGTGTGGTGGTGGTGAGATATATCCAATAACACCCCACCGGCACCAGTAAACAAAACCATCCATGCTTCAATGATCGGCCCTGTTCGCGGTCATTATTACTTAATCAATTCACCCCAGGAGCGAAATACGCAGCCCAAAGGCAATCAAGTCACGGCTATCGATTCTCAGCCTGTAAACAAACTTTACAGAGACAGAAATGTTCGATTCTTGGCGAGAGACAGGACAAGAGAGCGAGAGCGAAAGGGCAAGAGCCAGAGAAATACAGAGAGAGAGAGAGAGAGAGAGAGAGAGGTAGAGAGAGAGAGACAGGAGAAAAGTAAAGTAAGCTACAGTAGCCTATGTCCGATGGCGACTGACGGGCGCTTGTGTTAGTCACTGCCTCTTGCACCACACTGCCATTAATTATCGACAGTCCGGTCTATCGGAGACCATGACCAGGTCATGCAGTCCAGTGGAGTGGTCTGGCCAGTATAAATAAACCCATCGACTACAATTAATCCGACTTTGCCGCCACCTTTAACGACATAAACCATGGGTCCACGCAGTGTAGGTGTAAAGCATGCAAAAACACAATAGCTAACGTGAACTGCGAAAATATTGAACACCATCACCTACCTCTTCCCAGGTTCCTGACAAGAAGATATTCCAGACGCCTACCAGTCTGCTACCAGCACGCGGCACATTAGCCTACCGCAAGGCACGATGGAGAGAAAATAACAGCAGGATTTGTGAAGACGCACAGCCACAAAAAAAAGAAAGAATGTGCTCAAAACAAAATGAGCATTTTCAGACTTGTGTCCCTGGATTGAAAAAAAAGTAAACATAAAAAAAGAACAGATAATACCTTTATGCGATAACGAGCTTTTAGGGGGAATATGTTTATTATTGTCAAACCGACGAGGCGGGGGTGGGGGGTATATAACGGTTCGTTAGGTGTTTCTTCTCGCTTGGTCCGGAGTGCATTGTGTGTGGCTGACTGGTGTGAGCTCGGCGTTGTCTCCTGTCGCTGTGTGTGGCTGATTGGTGCTGAGGTGAGGAAGCTGGGATGTGGACACCTACTGATCATTGGCTAGAAATTACTACACGAGGAGCACTGAGGTGGGGTGGGGGGGTTGGGGCGCTCTGCTGGGAAATAGCTCTGGGAAGCTTCGTCTTAACCTTTTGTCGTACATTTTTGCTCTCTCCCCTCGCTATTTTATTTCCTATAGACACATGACGAGGCGTTTAGAGAGGGTTGTCATTTACAGCCTGCGTCTTTTAATAGGGATTTGCGCTTCGCGTGAGGGAAAACTTGTCCAATTAATTTGGATTGAGCCGTACAGTGATTAAGATAAAACGCCTGCTTCTCCGGGTGGGTTTTCTCTCCCCACACTGGTGAACGACAGCTATAATTACGTAGACCTACGCTTGCGACCGCGGGTATTTATCACGATTAGGCTATAAATCCTTCACGATGCCCACAAATGACTGGCCCGGTACACATTGAAGCGCATGGATGCACATACATTTATGACATGTGCCCATTTGTGATGGTGTAGACGCACAATGTTATGGAATGTAATTGCACGCTAATGCACGTGGAATAAGGTAATGCAGTAGCCTACATTTTAACGACATTGAGACCCCATTGAAATACCCAACGTATATTTCATAAAATGATCGATTTTTGATAGGTGAAGTTTTAATTTAAATTCTAAAACGTACTTCAAAAAACGAAAGGTAGCATAACATTTAGATATTGTACATATGGCCTGAATTTATATATTTTATTTTCGCATAATAACATTTTATGCATGAAAAGTCGATGCTTACCAACCCCAAAATAAAAACAGCTAGTACTGAAGATTCCTGTAATATTACATTTCAGACATCAAGGGTGATGAAAAGGAAACTTAATTTTAAAATGTACAGTATAAACTTCCTGACAGTCCTGACTGTCCTTTGTATTTGTATTTCTCTTATTCAATCTGTAAAGAAACAGGCTTAAGACCTGATCCACAAGATATGAGCGAGCAGTAACACTCATTATTTTTTTATAAATATCAATTTTAATGCCTACCCGTCCTTGTCCTGAATATTATTATTTGGATTTAGAATTATATGGTTTTGATAATAAAAAAGTTGAATTATTTGAACAAGAAAGTAGTGATTGTGGAAAGTGATTAAATCAATAAATTACTTAAGATGTTGCCACACTTTCATATTGAGTGTATGTGTCCAGTGATGCCCACTTCTTTCTCGATGGCTGTCAATCATTGGTGGATAGCGGGGATGATGCATTTTTCCCCAGTAAAAGGCCATCTGTAATCACCAACCCAAAATGTGATGAGCTCACCACTCTCTGTCAGAGTTGATTGGCTGATGTGTAACTGGCATGCACTAAAGACTTAAATGGAATGCAATACAATGCTAAACGCCACGCCCCGTTTGGGGGAGTGACAAGCGAACATAGTTATTAATTAAATTGTGAGTTTTAATAATTCCAGATCCTTTGAAGTCTATGCTATTTTCCACTGCAGGGCTGACACGGGCCAGTCCGTGTCCATCGCGGTATGGAGAGTGTACCCATCTACAAACTTCCCGCTGGGTGTCGCGCTGTACTGGGCTAGCTCGGAGTGAAAAGTATTGTCTGGGACCGAAGCGGGCTGGTGGGTGGTGTTACAAGGGCTGGTGGGTGGGGTTACAAATGGAGAAATTCAACAGCCAATGTTCGTTGGTTTCTTTACTTGAGGATTCTAAATAAATAAAAATCCCTTTTATGCACTTTATGCACTACACCATCATTATATAAAATAGTATTGTGTACCATGATTTTAATCATTTTATTTTAACATGAATTGCGACAATCACACACTGCAAATTTGAAATTGATAATTTAACGCCCTGAGTGTCAAAATTAACACTCACTCAGTGCCTATTTGGTAACCACTATCACATTCTTAAATTAACACTTTAATGGTGTTAAAATCTTAACTCGTTAATAGCATTACATTTGACACTCACATTGTTGATTTGTACACCATAGAGTGTTACACTAGAGTGTTAATTTCCAATTTGCATATTTCCCAGCATGCCTTCTTCAGTAAATGTGACAGGATCGTTTTTAAAGCTGTTGTACCACAATGACAGTCACTGTAAGATTATTTTTTTAATACAAATTGAAATCCAACTGAAAGGATATGCAACATTTGTAATATTTTCTCACCTACAACCTGCATTCATTAAAACTGCAATGGTTAAGTACTTACAAACTGAACAAGACTAGTGAAACTACATTGACGGGAACACTAATTTCAGTAATGGTTGCAATCAATAATACCACTTACATTTTGTATTAGATTTGAAAAGTATAAAATATAAAAATTGTTTAATAATCACACATAAAATAATAAAATCATGAATGCACAAAGCAGAAAAAAAATAAGAAAATTATTACAATTCAGAAAAGTAAATGTGAAGCAAAAAATTCTGGGAAAATGTGATGGTTTTGCCTAACACTTCACAGTATTAAAGTAACACTCTGACAACTAACACTGTTTTTTAACACCAACACTGGGGTTCTATTGTGTTGATTTAACACTCACAAGTGTTGATTTAACACTTCAGTTAACACTGTATTTTTAACACTGGAAAATCAACACTAGACAATTTGCTGTGCAGGTCCGACTTGATAAATATAGTGAATTTTAGGCATGTGTTTAACAAAACACTACATAGTGTAGGGAATGATTATCTTATAGGAATTTGTAGCATTTGGTAGCCTAAAAATCTAGACGCACCCTAGCGACAGCAAATATAATTTGCAGCTAGGGTCAGTCTAGGGCGCAGATGGCTCA
The DNA here is from genome assembly GCA_016801145.1 of Umbra pygmaea. Lineage (NCBI taxonomy): Eukaryota > Metazoa > Chordata > Actinopteri > Esociformes > Umbridae > Umbra > Umbra pygmaea. The sequence goes on from JACXGM010016864.1 coordinate 14,270, forward strand.
GTGGGTAGGGAGTCAGACTTGTAGTCAGAAGGTTACCAGTTCGATTCCCGAGTGAGCCGACTGATTCCCGACGTTGCTGTAAATAAGAAATTGTTCTTAGTCAACTCACCTGGTTAAATAAAGGTTAAATAAAAAAAAATTAAAGTCTAGCAAGTCTCCGATGACTTGCAAGCTGGAAAAACCAAATTCTGGTCAGGCCAATCACAGCATGTATAGAGTCGGTGGGTGGGCTTAACGTAATTACGGAAAACAAATAAATGGTTGCTGGCGAACAGCGGTCTTGGTCTTGGCCGCGACTCTGGTAGACTTGGAGTGAATCTTTTCTTTAAGAAAATAACAAAGAACGGCACCGAAGTCATTCTTACAAAATAAAGATTTGTTTAGGAGTTTTCACTTCGTTGCTCTGGTTGGTTGTAGTGCTATCCTATTGCGTGCATAGCGAATTTGAAAGACAACCGTTTATCCCGCCCCTCGGACTCAGCACTGCCAATGGTGAGTTCCCAGACCCAACATCTTGATGTGGGTCTTGCTTGCCACGCTAAGCGTTTGGCTGAATCTGAACAAATAATAAAGTCCTAAACACTTTAGATTTTATCCTATTGCTTTTGTCATCAGTCATATCATCAGTAAATATAAGCAAACCAGTTCCACTGGCAGCCATAAATGCCCATGCCCTAACACTACCTCCACCATACTTCACAGATGAGGTGCATGAGCAGTTCCTGCAATTCTCTGTACACTTCTCTTCCCATCTATCTGGTGTATGTTGTTCCAGAACTTTACAGTTTTTTCAAATGTTTTTTGCTAACTCTAATCTGGTCTTCCTGTTTTTGAGGTTTACCAATGGAGTACATCTTGTGATAAACCCTCTGTATGTACTCTGGTGAAATCTTCTCTCGATTGTTGACTTCAACACAGAAACCAGCCTCCTGAAAGGTGTTCTTGATCTGGCCAACTTTTTTGTAGCGGTTTTTCTTTACAAGGGAGTTTTTTTCTGTCATCCACCACAGTTTTTCAGGGTCTTCTGGGCCTTTTGGTGTTCCAAAGCTCACCAGTGTGTATATTTTTAAATGTTCCATATATTTGATTTGGCCACACCTAATGTTTTTGCTATCTCTCTGATTGGTTTGTTTTGACTTTTCAATGTATCAAGTGATGACTTGTTTCACTGTCAGTGACAACTCTTTGGACTTGATATTGACGATTAACAGAAACAGATTTCCACATTTATGTATTTGACACACAGTTAGATTACTGTATGTCAAATACTTTGATTTCTTTATTAAAACAGGTCTACAATGAAATTATGTAAATCAAATGTTTATATATTTGATTGTTTTAACTGCTTTCACCTTTTAAGATTGAGAAAACAGAATGCTAATGGCTACATGCCCATTCAAATTAGTTGGTAGCATAGCTAGCGTATAGAAATCAGTTGGTGTAGAAAGTTTTTTTTGTTAAAATGCAGTGGATTGTTGATGATGACATGAATATTATATTGTAGTTGACATCTATACAAGCATAAAACTTAGATTTTTACTTCAACCAAATGTAAATACACATGCAATAATAGCCCAAATATAGGCACTTCAAATCTTTTTGTGATTTTTGCCCCCATTTTTCTCCCCTCCCAGTTCCTGTCCAATTATCACAGATGAAGGGCACTCACATGGTTCATCCAACTACATGTCACCGAGTCAGGCCAATGCTTTTTTTGCACTGCCCATCCAACATGGAAGCCTTTAGATCATGTGGGATGATTACACTCACAAACTATATTTTCATGATTGAACTTACCGGCGCCCGATCTGCACACTGAAAAGCCATGTGGCAATGTAGATCATTTACCCTTCGCCATTCCACAGATCTGTCCAAGGAGTTGTGGAGCTGCCAACAAGGCAGGATTAGAGGGAATTGGGAGGGGAGAAAATGTGGAAAAAAATCTCCCCCCCCAAAAAATGTAGATAGTTTGACCAATCTGTCCCAATCCCAGGCAATGCTATGCTGCCTCATATTGGAGGTTCCGGACGAAGTCTGAGAAACCACTGGCCATCATGATGTAGCTTGTCCTGCAAGAGAGCGACTTAGTCCACTATGCCACGCGGACTCCCGATTTAGGCACATTTTGCTGAGAGTCAATGGGGAGATGCCATACTGTATTCAGCATAACTCCCTATATTCTGTTTGCTTCTAAAGCTAAGGAGGGTCAGGCCTGGATGGGAGACCAATGCTTCTGGATGTGCTATTGGAGGGCCAGTTGGGGGCACTCTTCCCTCCTTTCTAAAGATTATTCCCAAAGTCCCAGGGCAGTGACGGGGTCACCTAAGATCCCATGGCACTATTTTTAAGAGTAGGAGTGTTAACCTCATTGTCCTGGACACATTTTCAATCTTGCCCTCATATGTTAACCTAATCATCCCCAGTTTTCTATTGGCTTATTCATTCCCTCCTCCCCTCCCCCCCCAGGTCGTTGCTGCAAATGAGAAAATGTTCTCAGTCATTGTGCCTGGTAGAATAAAACGATAACTTTTGCAGAGTTTTATTAACATTTTTACAGCATCTTTTTCCAGGAATGGCGGGCGGGTTGTCAACATGGATTATATTATGTTAGTCAACAACAAACTCAGGTTTGTTGGGCACCTGCAATAGCTAACAGAGTTCACCAGTTTAGTGAATTGACTTCCTGGTAGGTTGTGCCATTTGGAAAAAAACTGCATAGCTTGGCAAAGATGCATAAAGGCTGAAATATACCTCAGTCACGCTGAGAATTGAATGATTCTCCTGTACAATCGAGGTACTATGCTCGCATAAGTCCAATCTTTTACCTCTGGAAACAAATAGGGGGTTGGCAGATAATACTAATAAAAATAGAGGGTAATGGCTTCTGTAATGACTGTTCAACCTTCTTCGTTGAAAAGAAAAGGTGCACAAACTTCTGACCAATCGCAGCAAGTGATCTTCGAGTCAAAACCTAGAAAATAATCCATGTACACAACGTGCCAAAATCCCCCTTGTTAAAACAAAATCCTGAAAACCACAGAAATGGATGTTATCACGCAGCTTGCCACTTTCGCTGGCACTTACGATGAAGGAGAGATTCTGGAAGGACGTAAAGGGGACACTGTTATTATTTGTATAAATATTTAACCAGGCAAGACATTCTTGCAACAAGGTGGGAATGTCACAGAGCTATTACTGTTAACGGTCTTGCTTTCACCTTGCCGCCTCAAATTAGTGAAAATGGAGCTGAATAAGCTAGCAGAGACAGTGAGAGAAACACTTGGGATCGATCCAGCATCAATCCATCTCTGCAGTTCAGAGCTGTGTTATAGGAGGACATGCCAAAATGAATAAATGTCAGGCGTGGTGGGAAGGAATCATCTGGAAAATGTCTATTGTGGCTTGTGGAGCAGTCTCGCTCCTGTTTGACGTAAACAGCCAAACTGATGTCTCCATAGGTTTGATATTGACATTGATAAAGCTCCTTATCAGCCATAGTTGAAGCATGAATCCAACAACAACAAGTATAATAATATATAATATACACTGCTCAAAAAAATTAGGGGAACATGCAATCATCACAGTATAACACCAAGTCAATTCAACTTTAGGGATATGAATTTGTCCATTTAGGAAGCATAAGTGATTGATGAAAGTGACAACAGGTGCACTGGATTTGTAACAGCAGGACAACCAATGAAAATGAATGGTTTTGCAGGTGTTGGCCACAGATTGCTCTCTCCTTCCTGACCGATTCTTCTTCAGTTAAAAACTTGGACAGATACAATGGTGCCAAGCCATGGATTGCTCTAAAAACAAACATTAAGATTTATAGTTTTATTGAGGCAACCATAAAGTGCATTGCAATAATCCAGACTTGAATTTATAAAGGCATGAATTGCCTTCTCTAGATCACACCTGTATAGGAAGGGCTTTACCTAGAAGATGGAGCTGGAAAAAAATAATAGTGACAACGTTATTGATTTCTATGTCGAATTTCATCGAGCTGTCAAAAATCACCACAAAGTTTGGACACCAAGGCCCCGTCCACACGTACAAGGGTATTTTTGAAAACATAGTTTTTCTTCATTCGTTTCAAAAAAACATCTCATCCACACAAGCACGGTTTAAAAAAATCTCTGTCCACATAAAAACGCAAAAATGCCGGTCATGTGCTGTCAAGAGCATGCCAAACCAACAGGTGAGATATAACCCTAACCGTAAAGCCATTTTGGCCAATCAGAAGCCTAAAAAAGGGTTATTACCTGTTCTGGTAGTTCTTGTCCAAAACAGTGAGGTCTGTGTCCTGGGAGCGTAGTGTAGTCATAAGCAGTGACCTGAGCAGTATTGCATTCTGATGCCTCTGTTCAGCAATATAATACGATAAATGTGCATGTATCGATATATAAGCCCTGCTAGCAGCAAAGTTATTAGCAGCAATAGTTTGGCTACGTCCTCATTGCACAGACTCTTTTAAATTGTATTATTTTTGCACAAATTCTCCTCATGTAAACAATGCAGATAGTGGTGCACAATGACGTTAAACAGAGATAACAGCTCGCACTCAGACGTCACGGGCCAAAATCTCAGTTTTCACCGTCCACACTACACCACTGTAACCGGAGTTTCTAAAAAACTTCACCCTGGTCGAAGTTTTCAAAAAAGCTTGGTGTCAGTGACCTGATACATCGTTTTCGTGTGGACGAAAGGCATAACCGCATAGAAAAAACTCAGGTTTCAAAAATACCCGTGTTCATGTGGACGGGGCCCCAGATTCAAACCATGTCCATTTAACTTACCGGAATTTCCAAATTAAATACACTCAGTTTTATCCTCGTTCAAATGAAGAAAATTTTGAGACAGACCGAGCTTGATGTCATTAATACAGTTAAACAAAGAGTTTAATGCCTCACTGTCATTTGGTTTCATGGGCAGATAAATTATTAAATCATCCTGCATAACAATGAAACGACAAGTTGGGCCCGGCTTTAATTGGCCCTAAAGGTAACACGTATAAGGAAAAAAGGATAGGGCCCAAAATGGATCCCTGTGGTACCCCACAGGAGAGAGGGGCAGGTGATGAAGAAGAATCACCGATCTTTACTGAGAAGCTCCTGTTGGCCAAATATGAGCTAAGCCATTCAAGAGCCATGCTTCAAATGGCTACACAGTGACTAATGCGAGAGAAGGACTGCATGACCAACCATATCAAAAGCCGTTGTGAGGTCCAAATGTACTAATACAGCAGGATTTCCAACATCTACAGTCAAAGCAACATCATTGTGAATGCTTAACAGTGCTGACTCAGTCCTATAGCGCAATGTCAAACCAGACTGTAACATTTCAAAGACGGAGTTCACTTCTAAGAACGCTTGTAACTGAATAAAAACAACTTTTTCTAAAACCTTAGAATAAAAAGACAAATTAAAGGCCGGTCTAAAATTGAGAGGCTTTGAAAGCAGCAGCAAACTCTCTAGCCGATGAGGGGGTCAAGCTGCGGCGCATACAAGCTGAAGTCAGGGGCTACAAGCTGAGTTCAGGGGCTACAAGCTGAGGTCAGTGGCCTACTAGCAGGTGGGGGAACACTGATATCAGCATCTGTCATTTCTTCAAGAGAAATTAAAGTCCATGGGAGATGATCAGGTCCAAAGTGTGGCCAGAATAAATGAAAAAGCTGCACACTCTAGAGCTCAGATGCATATAAAATAAGTTTTAATAATACCAACGTTTCGACAGACAAGCTGTCTTCATCAGGGTACAATGAAAAACACTGCAGTTCACATGTTATTATAGGGTCATGTGGGACACACACAGGTGCTAGTCCATCAGAGTGATTAACTGATTGGACAGTAAAGGTATAATTTGTTAAACTTGA
>JACXGM010016865.1:0-20142 GCA_016801145.1 Umbra pygmaea
AGTCTACTGGAAACAAAAGCATGAACCAGCTTTTCAGAGTCTGATTGTGACATGAAGCATCTAACTTTAGATATATTTCTAAGATGATAAAAGGCAGTCTTGGAGATACTGGATATGTGCTTCTGGAAATTAAGATCAGCATCTAAAATCACACCCAAGTTTTTGGCATGCTCACAAGGTTTAACCGACAAGGGAGATACTAAGGATTGCATCTTTTGACGCACAGCATTGGGACCTACTAAAAGAATCTCTGTTTGTCTTCATTAAGTTGTAAAAAGTTTTCAGCCATCCAATACTTGATATCACCAATACACTTGATAAGGTCATCCACGGAGTTAAGGCAGTCGGCAGATACTGATATGTATAACTGCGTGTCATCGGCATACGAGTGGTAAGAAATGTTGTATTGCTGAATGATGGTTCCAAGTGGAAGCATATACAAGTTAAACAGCAGTGGACCAAGAATTGACCCTTGTGGGATTCCATGAGGAATGTCAAATACATCAGATACATGGTTACCAATATTTACAGAAAAAAAATTCCCAGTTAGATAGGATGAAATCCACTTCAGAGCTGTGCCTTTTAGGCCTAAACAGTGTTCAAGACGTTGAAGAAGAATTTTATGGTCGACAGTATCGAAGGCGGCGCTGAGGTCAAGAAGCACCAGAATAGAGACTTTATGGTTATCCAAATTCATTTTAAGGTCATTAACAACTCTGACCAGGGCAGTCTCAGTGCTGTGGTTTACTCTAAAACCAGACTGGTAGACATCAAACAAATTGTTATATGACAAATACATATGCAATTGTTGGTAGGCGATCTTTTCAAGAACTTTCCCCAGAAAAGGAAGGTTTGAAATTGGTCTTTAGTTTTTAAACAAATTGATCGAGATTAAACTTTTTCAGCAGTGGTGTAACAGCCGCATGTTTAAGACTTGTGGGGAAGATTCCAGAGAGCAGGGAGGCATTAACAATCTCAAGGACATCATCAACCAAACAGCTGAAAACATTTTTGAACAACTTAGTAGGCATCAGGTCAAGAGCACATGTTGCAGAACTCAGCTGCTGCACCACTTCTTGAAGTTTACTATGTTCTATAAGGGTGAAGTTGGAGAGGGTGCTAACAACATGGCACCGAGTGGAAGAGGAGGAGAGGTCACAACCACCAGCAGAGGAAGACACAATGTTATTCCTAATATTTGACATTTTCAATTTGAAGAAAGATGCTAATTCAGTACATTTTTCAGAGGTCTGAAATTCAGCAGGTATTGGTCTGTAAGGATTGACCAGCCTATCAATAGTGCTAAATACAAATTTTGAATTATTTACATTTTCATTAATCAATTGAGAAAAGTACTGCTGTCTGGATGTTTTGATTTCTTTGTTATATTTATAGAGCAGGTCCTTATAGATTTTATAATCTCCCTGCAATTTAGTATTGCGCCACCTACACTCAGATTTGCGACAGGATTTTTTTTTTGTGCCCTCACACTTTCCACTTTTCTCCAAGGTGCTTTGGTTTTACCAGAAATAAACTTGGTTTTTTTAGGTGCAATGTCATCCATAATGTGTCACAGAAAAATTAAAATGGTTGACCAGGTTGTCACACAGTGACGGAGAAGACAAATTAAAATCAGAGAACAGACTAAAATCAGAAAAACCAGAATGTGAACACCTAGCAGTGCTAGTATATCTTTCAATAAACCTGTTAGATGTGTCTGCACAGATGAAGCGCCTTTTGACCGATTTTGAACCAGGTACACAGTTGGTCATCATGGCAACATTGAAAAAAATACAAAAGTGATCAGAAATGCCAACATCTAGGGTGCACTTTGGGGTTATATCAAGGCCTTTAGAAATAACCAGGTCAAGAGTGTGTCCCTGATTGTGAGTAGGACCAACAATGTGTTGTATGAACTCAAAGGTTCCTAGCAGGTCAGTAAACTGGTTAGCAAAGCGGTCAGAGGTGTTATCAATATGAATATTAAAATCACCAGAGATAAGAAATGAGTCATACTCAACAGTAATTTTTTATAAAAGCTCACCAAATTCTAATATAAAGCCCTTTTTTTGCCTTGGAGGGCGTTAAGCTGTGAGCACTAGACAGGGATGAACAGATCTCATTACTAGAGCTAAATACTCAAAAGTAGAGTATAAACCAAAGGAGATGTTTTTACATAATAAAATGTTTGAAAAAATAGCTGCAACACCACCGCCCTTCTTGTTGGGCCTGGAACAAAGTGAGAATGAGAAATTAGAGGGTGAAGCTTCAATCAGTTCTTTGTTACCAGTTTCATCAAGCCAAGTCTCAGTAAGAAGAATACAATCAAGTTTATGAGATTGTATAATATAATTGACAATGAAAGTTTTGCTATTGAGGGATCTGACATCGAGGAGTGCCATATTTAAGGTGCCAGCAGCATAATCAGCTAAGGAAGAATCAGGCCTAGAATGGCTAGAGTTATCCACTAACTGTATTTCAGAGTTAGAACACACAGTGGCAGGACACACACTGTTTGAGTTGGATGTAACAGTGGAAGACACAAAATTCTGGATAGATTCCTGCCGTGGTGCAAATCACAATATTTTAAATGCTATAAACTGGATGAAATTAGTAGTCAACTGCTTGGTTCCCTTTCTGTTAGGGTGCACACCATCTGATCTGTACAGGCTTCTATTAGTCCAAAAATAATCAAAATTTGAGATGAAGTCATATCCTGCAGCAGAAAAAAAGTATTTTAACCAGTTGTGGAGACTGCAGAGTCTACTAAAACATTCAGAGCTTTTAGAAAGTGTTTGAATGGGGCCAGACATCAAACAGCGTCTTCCCAGGCTCTCAATTGTGTAACACAGGGACTCAAGTTCAGCTTGTAGTTTTATGGAATTTCTAGCCATAATGTCATTCTTCCCTACGAGTGTTACAATTATTTTAACAGTGGGATGCTTGATAATGAGTGTTGGTATTAATTCAATTAAGTCGACCACCTTGCCACCGGAAATGTAGTGCCTAACAACAGAATCACCTATTATCAAAATGTCTGGATAGCAACTTACCACACAGCTATTGTAGACGGCAAGTTTTGGTGAAATTCCTACAGTTTTAGGTATACATGCACTACCCGCTGTCACTAAACATGTAATTATTTAAGCTATAACATTAATAATTTTTACAACATGACTGGTGATTAGTTGGTTTCGAAGTGAAGTTCTCCATAGACAGTATTTGTAACATTTTCACTGAGGCTAGTTAATATGCCCAGTCCTTCCAGTGACTCCACCCACTCTGCCCATTCAAACCCCTCCACACATTTACTCTGCCCTCTCCACCCATTTATTCCGCCCTCTCCAAACAATTACTCCGCCCACTCCAACCAATCCACACAGTTACTCCTCCCACTCCACCCAGTTACTCTGCCCACTCCAAATGCTCAGCCAGGTACTCCGCCCAGTCCACCCGTTAACTCCATCCACTCTGCTAAATTGAACAGTTACTCCGCCCACTCCAACCACTTCACAAATTTACTCTACCCACTCCACCCAGGTTCTCCACCCACTCAAAACCCTTTACCAATATAATCTGCTCCCTCCAACCAGTTACTCCATTTACTCTAAACAGTTACTTTGCCCATCTTACCCAGTTACTCCGCCCACTCCAAACACTCTAGCCAGTTACTCCGCCCAATCCAAACGCTCGAAACAGTTACACCCAACACAATTAATCATACTAGCATCATGTCAATCATGGTAATAGTGGCATGTTAGCATAATGTTAGCAACATATTAATCATACTAATATCATGCTAAAAAACATGCTAGCATCATGCTAATTATAGCAATATCTTACTAAAGACATGCTACCATCATGCTAAACATGCTAATATCTTACTAAAAACATGTTAGCATTATGCTAATCATGGTAATATCTTACTAAAAATATGCTAGCATCATGTAAGCAACATGTTGATCATGCTAGCATCATGCTAGCACCAGTTTTATCATGCTAGCATCATGCTAATCATGCTAATATCTTACTAAAACATGTTAGAATCATGGTAATCATGCTAATATCTTACTAAAAACATAATGGCATCATGGTGGCATCATGTTAATCATGCTAATATCTTACTAAAAACATATTAACATCATGTTAATCATGTTAATATCTTGCTAAAAACCTTTTAGCATCATGATAGCAATATATTTATTATGCTAGCATCATGCTAACATCATGTTACTCGTGCTAATATCTTACTAAAAACATACTAGTGACATATTAATCATGCTAGCAAGAGAATAATCATGCTAATAATAGTTTATATTAATATTGTAATAGTGTGTAAATGTGTTGTAATAGTGTTGTAATAGAGTTTTAATAGTGTGTGTAATAGTGTTTAAATAGTGTGTAAAGGTGTGTAAAAGTGTTTTATTAGTGTGTACTAGTGTTGTAATAGTGTGTAATATGGTTGTAATAGTGTTGTATTAGTGTTTAATAGTGTTGTAATAGTGTGTAATAGTGTTGTAATAGTGTTGTAATAGTGTGTAATAGTGTTGTAATCGTGTTGTACGTGATGTAATAGTGTTATAATAGTGTGTAAAAGTGTTGCAATAGTGTTGTAATAGTGTTTTAATAGTGTGTAATAGTGTTGGAATAGTGTTGTACGTGTTGTAATAGTGTTGTAACAGTGTTGTACGTGTTGTAATAGTGTGTAATAGTGTTTTAATAGTGTTTTAATAGCTTTGTAGGTGTTGTAATAGTGTTGTAATAGTGTATAAAAGTGTTGTAATAGTGTTGTAAGTGTTGTAAAAGTGTTGTAATAGTGTTGTAATGGTGTTGTAATAGTGTTGTGATAGTGTGTAATAGTGTGTAAACGTGTTGTAATAGTGTTGTAATACTGTGTCATAGTGTTGTAATAGTGTTGCAATAGTATTGTAATTGTGTTGTACATGTTGTAATGGTTTTGTAATAGTGTGTAAAGGTGTGGTAATAGTGTTGTAATAGTGTTGTATTAGTTTAAATTAGTGTGTAATAGTGTTGTAATAGTGTTGTAAGTGTTGTAATAGTGTTGTAACAGTGTTGTAATAGTGTTGTAATAATGTTGTACATGTTGTAATAGTAATGTAATAGTGTTTTAAGTGTTGTAAAAGTGTTATAATAGTGTTGTAATAGTGTGTAAAAGTGTTGTAATATTTTGTAATAGTGTGTAATAGTGTTTAATAGTGTGTAATAGTGTGTATTAGTGTTGTAATAGTGTTGTATTTATGCTGGAATAGTGTTTTAATTGTGTTTTAGTAGTGTTGTAATAGTGTTGTAATAGTGTTATAGTAGTGTTGTAATAATGTTTTATTGGTGTTGTAATAGTGTGTAATAGTGGATAATAGTGTTGTAATAGTGTTGTAATAGTGTTTTAATAGTGTTGTAAGTGTTGTTAAAGTGTTGTAATAGTGTTGTAATAGTTTTGTAATAGTGTTTAATAGTGTGTAATAGTGTGTATTAGTGTGCAATAGTGTTGTATTAGTGTTGTAATAGTGTTTTGATAGTGTTGTAGTAGTGTTGCAATAGTGTTGTATTAATGTTGTAATAGTGTTGTAATAGTGTTGTACATGTTGTAATAGTGTTGTAATAGTGTGTAATAATGTTGTAATAATGTTGTAATAGAGTTGTAATAGTGTTGTATTAGTGTTGTAATAGTGTTGTAACAGTGTTGTACGTGTTGTAATAGTGTGTAATAGTGTTTTAATAGCATTGTACATGTTGTAATAGTGTTGTAATAGTGTATAAAAGTGTTGTAATAGTGTTGTAAGTGTTGTACAAGTGTTGCAAAAGTGTTGTAATGGTGTTGTAATAGTATTGTGAGAGTGTGTATTAGTGTGTAAACGTGTTGTAATAGTGTTGTAATAGTGTGTAATAGTGTTGTAATAGTGTTGCAATAGTGTTGTAATTGTGTTGTACGTGTTGTAATAGTTTTGTAATAGTGTGTAAAAGTGTGGTAATAGTGTTGTAATAGTGTTGTATTAGTGTTGTAATAGTGTTGTACATGTTGTAATAGTAATGTAATAGTGTTATAAGTTTTGTAAAAGTGTTATAATAGTGTTGTAATAGTGTGTAAAAGTGTTGTAATATGTTGTAATAGTGTGTAATAGTGTTTAATAGTGTGTAATTGTGTGTATTAATGTTGTAATAATGTTGTATTTATGTTGTAATAGTGTTTTAATAGTGTTTTAGTAGTTTTGTTATAGTGTTGTAATAGTGTTGCAATAATGTTTTATTAGTGTTGTAATAGTGTTGTAATAGTGTTGTACGTGTTGTAATAGTGTTGTAGTAGTGTGTAATAGTGTATAATAGTGTTATAATAGTGTTGTAATAGTGTTTTAATAGTGTTATAGGTGTTGTTAAAGTGTTGTAATAGTGTTGTAATAGTTTTGCAATAGTGTGTAATAGTGTTTAATAGTGTGTAATAGTGTGTAAAGGTGTGCAATAGTGTTGTATTAGTGTTGTAATAGTGTTTTGATAGTGTTGTAGTAGTGTTTTAATAGTGTTGTATTAGTGTTGTAATAGTGTTGTAATAGTGTTGTACGTGTTGTAATAGTATTGTAATAGTGTGTAATAATGTTGTAATAATGTTGTAATAGTGTTGTTATAGTGTTGTAATAGTGTTGTAAGTGTTGTAATAGTGTTGTAATTGTGTTTTAATAGTGTGTAATAGTGTTGTAATAGTGTTGTATTAGTGTGTAATAGTGTTGGAATTGTGTTGTACAAGTTGTAATAGTGTTGTAATATTGTTGTAATAGTGTTGTAGATGTTGTAATAGTTTTGTAATAGTGTGTAAAAGTGTGGTAATAGTGTTGTAATAGCGTTGTATTAGTTTGTATTAGTGTGTAATAGTGTTGTAATATTGTTGTAAGTGTTGTAATAGTGTTGTAATAGTGTTGTAATAGTGTTGTACATGTTGTAATAGTAATGTAATAGTGTTTTAAGTGTTGTAAAAGTGTTATAATAGTGTTGTAATAGTGTGTAAAAGTGTTGTAATATGTTGTAATAGTGTGTAATAGTGTGTATTAATGTTGTAATAGTGTTGTATTTATGTTGTAATAGTGTTTTAATAGTGTTTTAGTAATTTTGTTATAGTGTTGTAATAGCGTTGTAGTAGTGTTGTAATAATGTTTTATTAGTGTTGTAATAGTGTTGTACGTTGTGTAATAGTGTTGTAGTAGTGTGTAATAGTGTATAATAGTGTTGTAATAGTGTTGTATTAGTATTTTAATAGTGATATAGGTGTTGTTAAAGTGTTGAAATAGTGTTGTAATAGTTTTGTAATAGTGTGTATAAGTGTGCAATAGTGTTGTATTTGTGTTGTAATAGTGTTTTGATAGTGTTGTAGTAGTGTTGTAATAGTGTTGTATTAGGGTTGTAATAGTGTTGTAATAGTGTTGTAATAGTGTTGTATGTGTTGTAATAGTGTTGTAATAGTGTGTAATAATGTTGTAATAATGTTGTAATAGTGTTGTTATAGTGTTGTAATAGTGTTGTAAGTGTTGTAATAGTATTGTAATAGTGTTTTAATAGTGTGTAATAGTGTTGTAATAGTGTTGTAAAAGTGTTGTAATAGTGTTATAATAGTGTTGTAATAGTGTTGTAAATGTTGTTATAGTGTTGTAATAGGGTTTTAATAGTGTGTAACAGTGTTGTAATAGTGTTGTAAAAGTGTTGTAACAGTGTGTGATAGTGTTGGAATAGTGTTGTACAAGTTGTAATAGTGTTGTAATAGTGTTGTACGTGTTGAAATAGTTTTGTAATAGTGTGTAATAGTGTTGTAATAGTGTTATAATAGTGTTGTACGTGTTGTAATAATGTTGTAATCGTGTTGTAATAGTGTTATAATAGCGTTGTATGTGTTGTAATAGTGTTGTAATAGTGTGTAATAATGTTGTAATAGTGTTGTATTAGTGTGTAATAGTCTTGTAATAGTCTTTTACATGTTTTAATAGTGTTGTAACAGTGTGTAATAGTGTTGTAATAGTGTGGTAATAATGTGTAATTTTGTTGTAATAGTGTTGTAATAGTGTTGTACGTGTTGTAATAGTGTTTTAATTGTGTGTAATAGTGTTGTAATAGTGTTGTAATAGTGTGTATTAGTATTGTATATGTTGTAATAGTGTTGTAATAGTGTTGTAATAGTGTTGTACGTGTTGTAATAGTGTTGTAATATTGTGTAATAGTGTTGTTATAGTGTTGTAATAGTGTTGTAATAGTGTTGTAAGAGTGTTTTACGTGTTGTAATAGTGTTGTAATAATGTGTATTAGTGTTGTAATAGTGTTGTAATAGTGTTGTTATAGTGTTGTATGTGTTGTAATAGTGTTGTAATATTGTGTAATAGTGTTGTTATAGTGTTGTAATAGTGTTGTAAGAGTGTTTTACGTGTTGTAATAGTGTTGTAATAATGTGTATTAGTGTTGTAATAGTGTTGTAATAGTGTTGTAATAGTGTGTAATTGTGTTGTAATAGTGTTGTAAGTGTTGTAATAGTGTTGTAATAGTGTGTATTAGTGTTGTAATAGTGTTGTAATAGTTTTGTAATAGTGTTGTAATAGTGTTTACGTGTTGTAGAAGTGTTGTTATAGTGTTGTATTAGTGTGTAATAGTGTTGTAAAAGTGTTGTATGTGTTGTAATAGTTTTATAATAGTGTTTAATTGTGTGTAATTGTGTGTATTAGTGTGTAATAGTGTTGTAATAATGTGTAATAGTGTTGTAATAGTGTGTAATAGTGTTGTAATAGTGTTGTAATAGTGTGTAATAGTGTTTTATGTGTTGTAATAGTGTGTAATAGTGTGGTAATAGTGTTGTAACAGTGTTGTAATAGTGTGTAATAGTGTTGTAATAGTGTGTAATAGTGTTGTAATAGTGTTGTAAGTGTTGTAATAGTGTTGTAATAGTGTTGTAATAGTGTGTAATAGTGATGGAATAGTGTTGTAATAGTGTGTAATTGTGTTGTAATGGTGTGTAATAGTGTTGGAATAGTGTTGTATTAGCATTGTTATATTGTTTAATAGTGTGTAATAGTGTGTTAGTTTGTAATAGTGTTTACGTTTTGTAGAAGTGTTGTAATAGTGTTGTATTAGCGTTGTTATAGTGTTTAATAGTGTGTAATAGTGTGTTAGCTTGTTATAGTGTTATAATAGTGTTTACGTTTTGTAGAAGTGTTGTAATAGTGTTGTATTAGTGTGTAATAGTGTTGTAATAGTGTGTAATAGTGTTGTAATAGTGTTGTAATAGTGTGTAATAGTGTTCTAATAGTGTTGTACGTGTTGTAATAGTGTTGTACATGTTGTAATAGTGTTGTAAAAGTGTTGTAATAGTGTTGTATTAGTGTTGTAATAGTGTTGTATTAGTGTTGTAATACAATACAATACAATACAATACAATACAATGTGTATTTATAAAGCACAATTTAAAAACAACCCGGGTGCTGTACAAAAGTGTAAAAATAGGTGTAATACATAAAATTAAATCCTGAAACAGCAGACAAGGTATATTAAATGCCATAGAAAATAAATGCATCTTGAGGGAGGACTTAAAGGTAGATAAAGTTGGGGCTGTTCCGATATGAACCGGGAGACTATTCCATAGTTTCGGGCCAATGACAGAAAAGGCACAATCACCTCTATATTTTAATCTTGTCCTGGGAACTTGCAATAGTCCAGAGTTAGTAGATCTAAGTGAACTTGACTGAATGTAAGGGTGTAGCAAATCTGTTAAATACTGTGTTGCCTTTTACGAATGGATTTAAAAACAAACAATAGAATTTTGAAATCAATTCTATATTTGATCGGCATCAAATGTAGTGAGATCAAGTCTGGCGTGATAGAATCATATTTACGTTTTCCATAGAGGAGCTGAGCCACTGCATTCTGAACTAATTGTAGACGTGAAACACAAGCCTGCGGGGAACCGATATACACAGAATTACAGTAGTCCAGTCGAGATGTTACAAAAGCATGCATAACTGTTTAAAATTTCACATGGGGTACTATAAGGTGACAAAGATGCAAGTTCAAAATCATGTACATAGTGCTCATTTGAACCAAACACAGTAAGTTCATAGTGTGTAATAATGTGTAATAATGTTGTAATAGTGTGGTAATAGTGTGTAATAGTGTTGTAATAGTGTTGTACGTGTTGTAATAGTGTTGTAATAGTGTGTAATAGTGTTGTACGTGTTGTAATAGTGTTGTAATAGTGTTGTAATAGTGTTGTAATAGTAATGTATGTGTTGTAATAGTGTTGTAATAGTGTGTAATAGTGTTGTAATAGTGTTGTAATAGTGTTGTAATAGTGTCTTATAGTGTTGTAATAGTGTTGTAATAGTGTTGTAAGTGTTGTAATAGTGTTGTATTAGTGTGTAATAGTGTTGTAATAGTGTTGTATTAGTGTGTAATAGTGTTGTAATAGTGTCGTATAGTGTTGTAATAGTGTTGTAATAGTGTTGTAATAGTGTGTAATAGTGTTGTAAGTGTTGTAATAGTGTTGTAATAGTGTTGTAATAGTGTGTAATAGTGGGTAATAGTGTTGTAATAGTGTGTAATAGTGTTTAATAGTGTTTAATAGTGTGTATTAGTGTGTAATAGTGTTGTAATAGTGTGTAATAGTGTTTAATAGTGTTTAATAGTGTGTATTAGTGTGTAATTGTGTTGTAATAGTGTTGTAATAGCGTGTAATAGCGTTGTTATAGTGTTGTACGTGTTGTAATAGTGTTGTAATAGTGTATAATAGTGTTGTAATAGTGCTGTTAGTGTTGTAATAATGTTGTAATAGTGTGTTATAGTGTTGTAATAGTGTTGTAATAGTGTGTAATAGTGTGTAATAACATTGTCATACATTTCCAACCCCACCACACAGTCATTCCTGCCAAAAAATACTAGTGGTATAAATTATGGGGTAGCCAGACACTGTATGTAGCCATTTTAAAGTGCCCCTTGGCACATCCCGCTTTGTCTCCTACCATAGAGAATGCTCTGATTTAGCTATCCCATACACATTTTTCAGATCTGCATCAAAAACCATAGATCGGAGCCAAATCAGTGCTGGGTCCCATCACCAATGCTCGTGAAGTATGAATAGTTCAGAGACGTATCTTTGCCAGTCTTTGAGTTGTCTCAGATACCCTGATATTTTTAATCAGGTTTGACATTTTCAGTATATAGACTTGTCATGAGCAATACAATGAAAACAGCGATGAGCTGAAGCCAATGAGGTTCTACAGTAAGATGTTACCTCATAGTAATGTAGGATGTTACCTGTTCTACACCATGATGTTACCCCATAGTCATGTAGGAGGAGTAACATAGGATGTCACCTGTTATTTTAATGTAAGACAAATGTTACCTGTTCTTCCAGGCCTGATATTGCTGCTTCTAAATGCTTGGCTATGAAAAGTCAATATTGGGTTCATCAAGAGCCGCTTTCCGACCGCAGGGATTTTGCAGTTCCTAGAACTTAACGTTCCTATAACCCTTATTTTCTTGTGTTCCGACATGAGAAATTTGGGGATTTCCTATAACCCTTTCAGCTCCTACTCCAGAGCAGGGTCTTTCACTTTTCCCTTTTCCTAGGTCTACGTTGATTGGTCCAAATTGTAAATTTTGCCGGTCGCTTCCATTGTCTAATTGTATAATACATATTATGCTGGAGTCTTCATCTTTTGTGTTTCTCTGTTAAGTAGCTACTCAATTTCTATGACTCCAGCCTAGTTTTTAAACGCTGCAGTTTGAAATCCTTTATTAGGACATATCAACACAACATTCTTTTCTTAAAAAATTGGATTGGATGTCATCGCAATGGATGTCTCGTAATCTGAACAAACAGCAAGCCGCTGAAGGAACCCAGCACTACTTGGGCTGAAAACAACCAGATTATCCGCATAGCTACATAAGATGATTTACACACTTTTTTCCAATCATACACCCAGTATAACAAACATTCAACTGTGAAATGTTGTTGTATGTGGCACTACGCTAAAGTCTAGTGATGATGTTATAAAAGCCCATTGCGGTGCTTGCGTCACTCCCTTATCCCTCCTACCAGTTCCTATGGCCATTTGACCAGTGCAAATGCAAATAGCAAAACCAGTTTTGGGGGAGAGTAGTTAGTAGAACTGTTTAGAAGTGGACTGTTCCTATAACTACATTCCTGTAACTACTTGGTCGGAAATCAGCTAAGCAGAACTCTGACATGGTGTGGGTTGTGGCAGGAAGAAAGTGCCCTGTCAGAAGCAAGGACATACAACAAGACACTACTCCAAACACACAGTAACAGGAAAGTGAATACAAAGTATTTGTTGCTACTTGGCCACAACATGCAGTAAAGGGTTAACAATGAACTATGCAATTGACTTAGAAGTAAAGGAAATTATCATTCTAAGGTCTGTCGAATGAATTTGAGTTAGATTTTGATAGCCTTGGTTTCCTTAACCAGAATTTTCTCTCAGAGCTGGTTACCCACAAGCATATCCCTTATCATCCACTCAGTTTTAAAAATGGGATCCAGGACGGCAGCTAGGACAAGTTGTTTATCATAATAGTACTGCATGTACCGAGTGCAGTCGTTCTCTGATAGTGTTTCTCCAAAATGTCTTATCGGCCGAGACATGGTAGATTACAGCAATTTATTTCCAACACAGCAGGGAAAATAATCCCCAAATACTTTCTGCACTTTATTGGTTAGGTTCGTTAGTGGAGTCAGTACTTCTAGCTGGACCTCAAGACAAATCCTTTCCTTTAGGGTGAGTTTTGCATAATCTGAGGTGGACATCTTGCTTCTAATCCATCAAGTTTGGGCACAAAATGAAGAAGCAGGAAAAATGAGCAAGCATAAGGGTTTGAGCAACTTTGACAAGGGTCAAATTGCGATGGCTAGACGACTAGGTCAGAGCACCTCCAAAACTACAGCTCTTGTGGTGTTCCCTGTCTGCAGTGGTCAGTACCTATCAAAGTGGTCCAAGGAAGGAAAAGCGGTGAACCGGCAACAAGGTCATGTGTGGCTAAGGCTCATTAATACACACGTGGGGAGCAAAGGCTGGCCCGTGTGGTCCGATCCAACAGATGAGCTACCCTAGCTCAAATTGCTGAACAAAAAAGTGGACCTACACAATGTTAGGTACATGGTCATAATGTTATCCCTGATCGGTTTATATTAAATATAATTCACTTTTCTGAATATATATTTTACATACCAAAATATGTCTTGCCTTTTATTGAGAAATGAGATCTGACTTTTTACATAGTTTAAGTGTATTGGATAGGTATATTCCTATTTATTGTGTATTTGTGTTCCTTTATATTCCAGTGCTAGGCACTGTAGTTTTGTGCTTTATGTACTGTCTCTTTAAGTTGTCTGTATGCACCGGTCCCCTGTTCGGCTAGACCTATGATAGCTGTTAGCTCAGGTTAGACTGATACTTGTATATCTGATTAGTGATTGCGTGCAGCCGTGTCTAATTAGTCTTTCTATATAAGCTCTAGCCAAGCAAGGGTGTGGTGCTGGTCATTGATAATCTAATGAGTGTCACGTTTACATTTGTTTGATTGTTTTCATTTGGTTTTCTGCAGTCCAGGGATATGTATTCAGCGATGAAAGTAGACAGTGGTATGTGGTGGCTTGAGGTAATTGCGTTCGCTCTTGATGTGTAGCCTAAGCATCTAAGCTGCTATAGAGCTTAGAAGTATAGTTACATTCGTTGTGCACTCTTGTTAACCCAGTTGAGAGAATTGCATACGCTCTGTAACTGTCATTGGTAAATTATCTACCGTTGTGCACTCACTACTATATTATGCCTGCCATTTACTATTCAGTTTTACACCCTGGACTTTTACATAAATCAAACAACCCATCTACTACCTGGCTGGTCTCCCTCCTTCACTACACCAAACTGTGACAGTTGATAAAGTTTTATGAAGTGAGCAAAGTTAGTGTCTTGCCTATTAACATAATACTTGCTATATAAACATAAAACTAACAATGACAAATACCTATACAGCTTTTTGCCTATGTGTAGGGAAATAATTGTTTTACTCATATAGAATGTAATACAATGTAGCCTATGGGGCAAAGCAGATGCAGACTCTATTATGTTACGGCGGTATTTTTATGTTATTGTGTCATCGCAAACAGATATTGTTCTTGGTCTTCTTCTCCGTATTTTGTTTTTTGGCACTTTACCACTACCCGCAGTTTTCTCAATATTGATTACATTCCAGCGCAGCATATGCATCATAGTACCATGCAGTGCGCTTGTAGATTTGTAAAAACACAAAAAAAATGCATTTTTAATCAATTTATTTTCCCATTCAAAATAAATTGAAGAAAGGTTTAGCCATCTAGAGGAGTCTAGAGGGACTGCAAAAACAAACAAGATAGGGGTGCGCATGAATAAGCCTAGAAAGAATGCCAGATACAGTGTGGTTACTTTTAGTTTCACCACCAAAGTTAAAGATGAATTTCTAACATCTTAATCAAATTAAAACATTTGGCTTATAGTAGTGTTGTTAAAGAATTGATAAATAAACATATAATAATAATTATAATTATAATTTGTTCAGCTTATATAGCGCCTTTCAAGAACCCAAAGCGCTTTACACAGTAAGGGGGAAAGCCCACCTCATCCACCACCAATGTGTAGCACCCACCTGGGTGATGCACGGCAGCCATTTTGCGCCAAAACGCTCACCACACATCAGCTATCAGGTGGAGAGACGAATAGTTATATATGCCAATTTGGAAGGAGGGGGACTATATTTTCTTTAGCATATAAAAAAACTGAAATTGAGTCTTTATGTGTCATACAGCCTGACAAAAAGTCGCTGTTTTTAACCAATGTAAATAACTGTAAAACCCAAACTTTGCTTCATCGCGATTGAAGCCATTTGCCTTATGGTAGCATTGTAAATGCTATAAATAATCTGCTCTTCTATAAGCATAAATGGAAACAAAAATGTAGTTTTTACATGGTATACAGCCTGAGTTATGAAGTCTCAAGTGGGCTTGTTATCCAATGGCCCTTTTCCATTGCCGGAACTTGCCTTGACTCTACTCACCTTCAAAGCATTTCCATTGCTACATAACAGCTCAACTCAACTCTACATGGCTTGTCTTTTCTGAGTTTCCATTGGGCAAATTTATCGGGTAATACATAGATTTTGGTACCTGCTCCTTCAAGGTTCCAAGCGAGTGAAGCCGATAACAAAACTGTGACGTGAACACACAGGAAACTGTTGATTGGACAAGAGAGTCGTCACTCATGCATTAAACTTGTTCGTCATGGGACAACATACATAACTGCATAAAACCTGTGTGCAGCCAAACAACCGGATTCATCCACAATCTTCTGAATAGAATTTTTACCAACAATTACAAAACAACTTCAAAGTAGTGATTATCGATCTGTGAAGGACCACAATGGTCGAAGTGGGTCGAATCGAAAGACGTGGAAATGGTTTGACCAGATGGACGCTATATACGGCCATAGACCAGCGAACAATCGGAGGGCGGGCAGCCTTGACTCTGCAACGGCTTTAATGGAGTCCCTGTTGGAGGATGGTATGGTTTTTTATGTTACCCTTTTAATAATAATACTTACATGAAAGTGTGAAAATGGCGTGCCACCAATACTTTGAAAACACAAAAGCGGATTTTAGCTTGTACTATTCTGCTGACCCATTGGTTTACTTGCTATTTGTCAGAGTTGTTGTTGCTGTATTGTGTAGGAGTTGTACATGTTATTGACCAGTCATTTGTATAATCACTCTGGTCAAGATTCGATCAGCAAGGAGAGTAGTCCTTCTTCGATCATCCAACAACAATATGACGCCCCAACACTACCAGCAGCAGCATCAATACCAGAACCAGCACCGGTAGCAGCGTCAACACCATCAACTTCCAGCGCACCACAGAGTAAATATCACAAACTCTTTAGCCTGGGAATCTTGTACACCATTAAGAACCTGTATGCTGTAATATACTTGTGTGAGAATGCTTTGGTTGAGAAGTGTATTGTCTCAAGCTCGCTACTGAGCTATTTACAAAATGTATATTATGGATAGATGAATGTGAATTTGTTCATCGTTGGTCACTTTCCATAGGACTTGTCTCTTAATACATTAATTACACATCTAGTAAATATGCATTGTTTCATAAAGACAATTAAGAAAGTCTGAGACTATCCTGATCACCAACATTCACCAGTCTTGGAATTATTGCTAGTTGTAATTGCTATGTATATATTTTACTGACTTATTGTCCATATTGAACAAATACTTTTACCTTTAAGATTGTTTTCATTCTCCACTGCCCAGTCAGGAGGAAACAGCAACGGGAGCAGGAGCCTCTTGCTGTCCTAAGGGAGATGCCGGAGTCAGATATGGAGCAGCAGGGGCTGAACCGGGCTCAGCGTGATCAACATCTTCAGATGAACTGGGCTCAGCATGATAAACATCTTCAGATGAACCAGGTTAAGCGTGATCAACATCTTCAGATGAACTGGGCTCAGCGTGATCAACATCTTCAGATGAACTGGGCTCAGCATGATAAACATCTTCAGATGAACCAGGCTAAGCGTGATCAGGATCTTCAGATGGTCCTCAAAGATGCTGCACACGCAAGGCAGCTGGAAGCAGCCTTGAGGAGGGAGGAAAATGTGTCAACAGCAGCCTTCAACAAAGCCTTCCTGGGTACTCTGAGCCAGCTTGTACGAGTCGCCACCGTGACAACACCCAACCTCTCCTTGAGTAAAATATCTAGTCATTTGTATTTGTACTACAGTCTACCTCATTTTATTTCAGTTCAGTTTTGTGTGTATTTCTGTGTTGCACTGATTTTTGCTTAAATAAACCTTTCTATAATATTACAACTGCATTTGACCATGGTTTACAAATTCAAGGGTTTTACATTGTATTTGAATAATGATTACATCCACAAACCTTCTATGAACAAAATCAGTTTTGACAGAAATTTGGAAAGGTGGTACAAAATATTTGTAATTTTCCAAATAAATTGCCTGTATTAATTGACACACAGGTGCGCTTTGGATCACACACCACTATTGCAATGTAATTATATTGCAGCTTCATGAAAATCCAAGCTGTTCTAGTTTATTTACAGTGTGCCCATGGGTGGGCCATCATTGGTGCAGTAGTATTTGCTGTGGAATTTCTCATAGTTAAGTTAAAGAAATACTGAGTAGTTTTCACAGTTTATTTGCAACTATGTATAGCGATGACACAGCGATGACACAGACTTGGATGACGCGCCATCACAGTGCGTTGTTTCTGAAAATATACTTTTACAAATAACGCTATAGCTCATTGGCTGTTGACTCTATCATTTTAAAGTTTTAGACCTATGTTGCCATCCCCTGGGGGACATGATTAGAAGTGTTTTCAGCCCAAAACTCCAATGTATGGCTTTGTAGTTGTCTTTCAAAGAGGATGTAGAAAAAATAATAATTATGGATTTTCTCTATTTCATCTTGTGCCATATTCACTATGTACATTTATTCTAAATAAATATTACATATCCAAAAAGTTCAAAGTCTTTCCTTTTGAAAAATATCAACCATATGTGTCTGCTTGCATCAGGTCTAGTTTAACTGACTTTTATTCAGAATCCTCAAGGAAATGCATCAATTTCAGTAAAGACACCAATGAACATTTGCTGTTGAATTTCTCTGTTCGTAACCACACACACCAGCCTGTTTTGTCCAGGGCGAGTACTAGGTACTTTTTTCCTCCAATATAGAACAATTTGGTCTGCGTTCAAGCATGCTTGAAAGGGGCTTGATAGGGGCGCAGATGGCTCAGTGGGTAGGGAGTCAGACTTGTAGTCAGAAGGTTGCCAGTTCGATTCCCGACTGAGCCAAATGTCGTTGTGTCCTTGTGCAAGACATGTTACCCTAATTGCTCCCAGGTCGTTGGTGTAAATTAGAAATTGTTCTTAGTCAACTTACCTGGTTAAATAAAGGTTAAAAAAAATTAAATTAAAATAAAAAAATGTAATGCTGGGGATAGATGGCAACGTAGTTTACCAACTTTGCCCAGCATGAAGCAACGCATATTGGCAAAATGCTGCCGGATATTTGGATAGAAAAGTCAAAATATCTACATTGCCATATCACTCTACAGCAACTCCTTGTGTGCAGATTGGGCATCTGTAAATTAAAACGCAGAAGTACAGTTGGTGGTTGTAATCATCCCATGATTACACTCACTTAAGTCTTCCATGTTGGATGAGCAGTGCGAAAATAATCGCCGGGCTATGTGACATATGGTTGGATGAACCATGTGAGCGCCCCTCACTATCCTGCATCTGTCCAAGGAGTTGCAGAGCTGCCAACAAGGCAGGGTCAGTGGGAATTGGACAAGACCAATTGGAAGGGGAGAATTGGGAATAATCTCAAGGAAAAAAGAGTAAACCGACCTTTTTCCCTATTAAAAGCATGCTCTAATGATGACGTTTATCTTAGATGTAAGGCTAACCTGAGCCACAATAGTTCAACGTAATTACTTTTACAAATAAAATAAATAGTTGGGGGAAATGCAGTAAAAATTAGAAGACAATTACTTAGGTTGAGCACACAAACGTGTGTCATTTATTAAAGAGAAAATAACAACAACTGAACCAGGAAATTGCACAGGCAAAACTAAATCACTCCCCTAGCCTTTACTGAGATATTTAAAGGGACCACGCTCCCTGAACAGTCCTAACTAAATGAAATGGCCAAGGGCAGTAAATTACCTACATAATGTATTACCTTAATCACTGTGTTGAAGACCAGTATGGGGGACCACATTTAATGACACAAGTGAATTATGTATGTAACAGTCACTACATAGTCATTATTTTTACATGACAAATCTGCATTAGACTGAAAATATAGCATTTTGTTAACCTTATTGCTATAGGGGTAATACTGTACCATGTTCATCATCTCTTGAAAATAGCTAAATGCTTATATTTTGTCAAGGATAAATCTCTTTTAGAGATGTTTTGGTTGGCCTCAATGGTAGAAATAAATATGTAGTGGACTACTGGGATATCAATAGGCTAACCATGTGGCTTTATCCAATCAAAAACCAGTTCTCAGAATTTCATTGCTTGTTCAGCCTTAGCTAATTCTCCATTGACCTGGGCATCCACTTGCTGTGTTCCAGTTAGTTTGTACACAGGCTCCTTAGCTGCTATGCCAGGTTGCTATGATTTAATTTAGTCTGCAATATGATTTTATTACAGTCATATGGCTCTCGTGAGATTGTATCTGTTGCCCTCAGCTACAGGCTCTGCTCCCTTTGTGAAAGGTAATTTCAGTTTCAGAGAGGCCTCATTCCTCTTATGTTTACACAAGACTTGAATGCGTGTTTGCTATGACTCACATACCCACGCAGGCAGGAGTTCTTTGTGGAGGCAGGGCTTGTACTGTTTTGATAGAAAAGGCCACAAGACAGTGTTAAGGGATCAAAGACAGATTGGCTGTACCTTTCCTTTGGATAAGGTTAGCTAACAACATACAGGTTCTTCTCAAGAAATTAGCATATTGTGATAAAGTTCATTATTTTCCATAATGTAATGATAAAAATTAAACTTTCATATATTTTAGATTCATTGCACACCAACTGAAATATTTCAGGTCATTTATTGTTTTAATACTCATGATTTTGGCATACAGCTCATGAAAACCCAAAATTCCTATCTCAAAGAATTAGCATATTTCATCTGACCAATAAAAGCAGTGTTTGTAATACAAAAAAAAAGACAAAGTCAACCTTCAAATAATTATGTTCAGTTATGCACTCAATACTTGGTCGGGAATCCTTTTGCAGAAATGACTGCTTCAATGCGGCGTGGCATGGAGGCAATCAGCCTGTGGCACTGCTGAGGTGTGATGGAGGCCCAGGATGCTTCGGCCTTAAGCTCATCCAGAGTGTTGGGTCTTGCGTCTCTCAACTTCCTCTTCACAATATCCCACAGATTCTCTATGGGGTTCAGGTCAGGAGAGTTGGCAGGCCAATTGAGCACAGTAATACCATGGTCAGTAAACCATTTACCAGTGGTTTTGGCACTGTGAGCAGGTGCCAGGTCGTGCTGAAAAATGAAATCTT
>JACXGM010016866.1:6744-20241 GCA_016801145.1 Umbra pygmaea
ACACACACACACACACACACACACACACACACACACACACACACACACACACACACACACACACACACACACACACACACACACACACACACACACACACACACACACACACACACACACACACACACACACACACACACACACACACACACACACACACACACACACACACACACACACACACACACACACACACTCTATTCATGAGCTGAAGAGGAAAGCCTGTGGAGGTGAGAGAGGAAGAGTTCCACCTGGTGTACTTTACAACCAAGTAGGGAAAAAAAAACTAAAAAATAATCATAAAACCGGGAGTAGTCGCTCTGCCTTCTGTTGCTGACAGGAAGTGTGTCTGTGCCCTGAGTGTGCGTGTGTCTGATGAATAATGCATGAGTGTTCATTAAGCAGAGTGTGTGGTGTGTGCGTGCTCCTCCCTGCACTGCGCCGCGCCGCCTGCCTTGTGGCTGCCATCTGGATTCACGCCATCCACTGCCAGCCTTCTGAGTCCCAGCTCCAGCTAACATGGAATGATAGGACGAGGGGGGGGCTATAGCAAAGAAAAGAGCAAGCGGAGAGAGAGGAGAGAGAGAAACTGTTTAGAGAAAGAGAAAGGGAGAGAGAGTGAGACAGGAGAGAGGACATCAAGCTAACTTAAGCATTGAGAAGTGACATCCACAAAGTTCTCCGCAGAGCTAAGGTGAAATGAGGAGAGGACGTGTTAATCTGAAAGCATTGAATATCCGTTCATCTAAACCACATTTGGAATATTTCTAGTACACCAAATAACTTGCCAGTTGTCCCATATGTCAAGCAGCACTTAGTTCTGAAGTAGTACAAACTCCTCTTCAAATGAAGGAGCAGTGTGACTTGGAACATCTGCTATGTGTACGCTCGTCAGTGGAGGCTGTGATGTGTGTGAATGCAGTGTGAACTCTCTGGATAGCCTGTGTCCTGGGTGGGAAACACACTATAGTAGCACAAGAGTACTGCAGCACAATGGAGAGTTCATTCCGTAGAGTACACAGCAGAAAGTACATGAAGGGCTGGGGAGTTTCAGGGTGGCTTTAGATTTATGACTTCAGCCCGAAGACATTTTACAACAAAACACCATGTGTTCTGAATTACAACAACGCTATAAATGGAGACCAACACCCATGCGCCACTTCACCAGGCCACGTTGTGGACTATGATGCAGAGCGGCCGCTACGTTGCAATGGCCTTCAGGGAATCTCATCACAGCCCGCTGCTTTAGCACCAGTCATGTTTTAGGCTGTCACTTCTCTAATTTATCCAGTCAGCTTCCCAGTTAGCTCCCCACAGTCATAACGGCAGTGTATGACAACAGAGGACCCCGCATTTACCTGGTGGATGACCTCTGGCTGCCAGAAGAGAGACTGGCTATCAAACATGAGGGCGGAGGTTGGGCGCACCCATAAATCAGATGGCAGCATCATGGTGCCCACTCTGCCTGCACTGGAAACCGCTCTGCTGTTCTGAGGCCATCCACTACCGTTGGTGCTTGCAGTGCCGCCGTCGGTCACCATGCAGACGAGACGTCAGTGGTCCCGTCTGCAACTAATGATGGTGCAGCTATATATAGACCACGGTGGAGAGAAATAGATGTTCTGTTCCATCCTGCCTAACTCATTATACCGAGGGCGGGTTTTACTTTGGTCAGCGTTCAGAGTTTCACTGAGGATTCTTCGATTGTAAGTCAACATTTGTCTTCAAGTTTGACCTCCCGCTTTTTCTCGAAGGAACAAATATATAGCTGCCTCGTTCCGATTACGGAAGCCTTTGTAGATGTTCAACCTTGACAGTTGGTTTGCCAGTGGGTACATTCACCCATTAAAGAGTATCTGGCTGCAGCTCATAGCATGGAGAGTCAGACGGACGGTGCTGGTTGGCAAGCTGAAGAAGATGGGTAAATGAGTGGGCGTGTGTGTGTGCCGTTACATTATCATCCCTGCTGCTCAAGGTGTGGCTAGACACACATGCTTCCTGATCCTCCCTCCAGCTACAGCCCACCTCCCCTTCTTCTCCTTTGACTCTCCCCCTCTGAGACAAGCACAAAGACAGATATATGCATGCTTGTTTGTGTGGGTCTGTGTGTCAGAAATTGGTCAATACGGGTGCATTTATTTGTCCTTTTTCACACCCATCCCAGTGTTGTAAAAATGTGTTGGTGTGAAAAGGAAACACTATTTTTAGCATATCCTTACTCCACCTGAGACACTGTCAGAGAGAGGGGTCAGAGCCAGGGATCAGCCATTAATGACAGCAGCCCTGGGGGGATTATGATAAGTGCCTTGCTCAAGGGCAGATAGACCAATGAACTTGATGACTGGGATTTAATGTGTATTTGTGTGTGCGTGTCTGTGTATGGACGTGTGTGTGTGAATGTGCGTGTTTGCATGTACTGTATTTGTGTATGTGTGTGTGCGTATGTGTGTGTTGTGCATGTCTATATGTCTTCATGCCTGTGCGTGTACATAGGAAACTGCTGCCTGGTAATAATGCACCTTAAAAAGAGCTTTCCATCTGGGAGTGAGTCCATCTGGAGGGTCACAGTAATCTTGCACAGCCCACTCACATCATAATGATCTCAATGCTTAGCAGGTGGGCTGCAGGGAGAAAAGTTTCAATACATTTTTAGTTTACACTTTGCAGAAAGCTACTGATCCACCCAGTTACATGAACACTGTTGCTATGTATGGTAGAGAGTGATTTCTATTCCTGACATTTCTCTCACTTTAAATTCATTTTACATACACGAACAACAGACTGTGTTAATTTTGAAGAAAAAATTTACTATTTGGAGAAGAAAAATACTAAATATATTTAATTCTTAAAAGTGCACTGTATATTTTATGCAGTGCTTCTGTGGGTACTAATGCACTATAGGGAGTCATTGTCAAATATACATTGGTTTTTAAAGATGTTTTAAATTTCAAGAAATACTGTGTTTACACTGTCACTTGCAAGAGAAAGTAGTTCCGTTGTTACGGCTCATATTCTACAAATACGAGTAGCACCTTTAAGGTCATTAGACATGTTGATAATGTATCTAATGAAATTAAACAGATTCAGAGGACTTGATATTTGCAAAGGTAATGTTAATTTGCATATAACATTTAGTACATTCCACACTTTAAATAGATTTACTGTAATTTGATTTTAGCATCATTTAATTTCTTTCGTGTTTAAATAAATATAATTTTGTAAAAGAAATGGGAAGTACTCAAAATATTTACATATATAGTGATTTTTCAGCCAAAAAGTTATAATTCACTGATTCCTAACTGTTATGTGTCACTGGTATGAATATAACACGAGGCAGATTCAAGCGCAACATAGTTTACTAGTGAAGATATCACAAATATCCAACTCACCGTAGTGATATACTTAACACAAGAATACAATGTATTCAGTGACATAACAGCAACACAACAACACAATAAACAATAACGCATGCTGGACCATGCTTCCCCAAGTGCATATGGGGTGGTGATTGGTGAGGGGGAGCAGTTGTGCAGGTAGGGTGCGTTGTGTACTGCTGCCACAGGGTGCTAGGGTGAAGTGCCTCAGACTGGTGACTAGCAGGCAACAATGATCCCCGGGGAGGGACAGCAGGTGGAGTCGTGACACTAACAGACACCGGCTAAGAAATATGACTTTGACCTGACCGAGGATTAACATCGCTGCCAGTAAAACAATGGCAGTGGTTGGACATAGGGCAGTTCGTTCTCCAGTTAACTTCAAATGAAATATTAAAATGATATAATATTACATTATAATAACATATAAAAAATACAATGAAATGCACATGTTAAAAAATTTAGTGTTGGCTGATCTATTAGATTTCTATTGTTTATTACTGTAATATTGTCTATCCGACAAAACATTAGTACTTCCACCATTGATAAATCTTTAGGAGTTATTTCAACTGCAACTGAGCATACATTCAATGTCATGAAGAGTTTTTTTTTAATATTCTGTTTTAAAATTATATTCAGTTATAACACAACCATAAGGTTTTGCAGGTGATCAGTATATCAAGTGAAGGTTACGCCAACCAGACCACTTCCAACCTCTCAGGATGTAAAGTATACCTTCATATTGTATGCAGAATATGGATTCAAATACGTCTTAAATCTGAGTTCTGGTTTGCAGTTCTACCCTGTTGTTATACGAATGGTAGACCTTGTATTCTATTGGCAGATTTTTTTATGCACAATAATATGGTACTTTTGCATAGACACTTGGCAGTTAGTTATTTATGGTATAAACAAATAGACACATATGCAATTACATAAGGGACATATCTACTTTGTGTCCGTCCATCTGGTCCAATTCACTGACACAGGCCCCCCTTCACGCTCTGCTGGGAATGATAATGTTCCTACATAAAACCTAGATCCAACAATGTTTTTATCTAACAATTACTACGTAAAACCTAGATTAAACATTGGTTTTATCCATCAATTACTACAGGCTGACAAATGTGTCTCCATCTTTTTCAAATTATTTAAATTCAATAAGGATTTTCACTAAAAAGTACAGTGAGCACCATAATTCATTGAACAGTGACAATTTTGTGTTATTT
This sequence comes from Umbra pygmaea, assembly GCA_016801145.1. Classification (NCBI taxonomy): domain Eukaryota; kingdom Metazoa; phylum Chordata; class Actinopteri; order Esociformes; family Umbridae; genus Umbra; species Umbra pygmaea. The sequence continues at coordinate 11,348 of JACXGM010016866.1, forward strand.
TGGTTGCTGTTTAATCGAAAAAACACAAAAACATGCAGTGTAGTCTAATTGAACGAACATTCGGCACACTGAAAATGTGCTTCAGGTGTTTGGATAGGACAGGAGGCACTTTACACTACTCAAAAAGTTGCAGCATTCTTTGTGGCTTGTTGTGTTTTGCACATCATGGATGTGTTGATTACATCAATTAGGAAATATTAGAGGACTTAAGGAGACGTGATGTTAAAATGCATGTGCCTTTGCCACTTAACCCAAATGCCCAAGCAGCAGAATGGGAGAGGAGAGCTTATTTGACAGAAGGGTAAGGTAAGCAAAGTAATCTCTGTCTAATGTTAGACTACATTGCAAAAATATCACCATGCATCTATAACCTCGTGATTCTGTGAGAGGGAGCCTAAAACATCGGAAAGTGTGGGCCCTATTTTGCACCCAGCTCAACATGCAATAAACCAATAAGAGATTCATCTCCCATTCCCTTTAGGAGCCAGGCGCGTTTGTACCTTTTGCGCAATGCTATTATGACGGCGGATTTACACCGTAATATTTTTATTTGTAATCTTTTGCATGTTCATGTGCTGCTGCGCTTCCCTGTGTGTGTGCAACAAGCATAGTATGCACGCGCTGTGCCTATGCCATAGGTGCATTTGTCTAATTTGCTGTTAAAATAACTATGACATGCTGCGCCATTGACTTTAGACCAAGTTTTTGTTGGTCAATTGCGCGATCACTTTCCGAAGCCTCACGATAGCAATATACCCAGAATTGTCCTGAACACACCTCCCTGTTAGACCAGCACTCCCATGGGCGCAAATATGGGCGCAGGTGTTTTGTTATTTAAACAACACGGGCGCCTGACGGGAAATTCACAACTGCGTGGTTCAGTATTGACCGATGCTTGTTAGCAAATGTAAAAAGCAATAACTTGAGGGTTAAGATGTGGTAAATAAACATTGTAATTATAATTTGGAAGTGAATGGAAACACATCACTGACACGTTAGTCACCATTAGTACATAGACAAGTTTTGTGTAAACATGACGGATAGACAGAGTGTTGGAATGACAACCAGCCCTCAACCAGCACCAAACACAACATGAAAATGTACTGGCCCATGCTTCCTTTTTCTACAGGGAAGTGCTATCAAGGACTCAGCAGCTATTTTAAGTGATCTCACTCTTATCATTCCACTAAGGGATAATGAACTTGTACATTGTGTGTGTGTGTGTGTGTGTGTGTGTGTGTGTGTGTGTGTGTGTGTGTGTGTGTGTGTGTGTGTGTGTGTGTGTGTGTGTGTGTGTGTGTGTGTGTAGCAGTTGGGATGTGTATCTGCCAGTGACAGACTAGAACAATGTGAGAGACAGCAAATGGAGAGAAATTGAACAGGACGATCAGAGAGAGAAAGAGGGAGAATGTGATATAAATCTACTATCAAATGTATGGCAAAATTAAAGACAACTACACTCACCACACTGTAAAAAATATCACATAAACAACAGTCAAAAGTATTGGTATACTTGGTATACAAAAGTATTGGTATATAAATATTGGTGACATATTTGGTGCCAGTAATTTTCCAGTTATTTTACAGACATTTAGTGTATTTGTTACCAGTATTTTTACTGTTTTTTTAAGGAACAATATTTTTTAGTCACTTCATTAGGTACACCTGCTCAATTGCTTGTTAATGCAAATATCTAATCAGCCAATCATGTGGCAGCAAGTCAATGCATTTACAGGACTGAAGTTCAAACCAAGCATCCCTTTATGACCACAGGTTACCTGTGTTTTAAAGGCTTGAAATTTCCAGCAGGATAATGCACTATGTCACGAAGTTCACATCTTCAGAAAATGGTTTTTTAAACATGATAATGAATTTACTGTACTCAAACAGTCTCCCTAGTCACCAAATCTCAATCCAATCGAGCACTTTGGGATGTTGTTGAATTGGAGATTTGCATCATGGATGTGCAGCTGACAAATCTTCAGCAACTGAGAGATGCAATAATGTCAAAATGGACCAAAATCTCTAAAGAATGTCTCCGGCACTTTTTTCGATGTCACAAAGAACTAAAGGAAAATTCCACAGTAATTCAGTTTCTTAATGTAGTACTTACAAACGTTACCATAGAGCCCTCATCACAAAATCTGAACTTCGAAACCAGTTCTACTCCATTATTTCGTTGCAACACTTTAACCTGTAGCTAATTTAGACCTCAGACACCAGGTGAATGCACTTAATATTGAGGTAGAACAGCAGGCCTTGTAGTGTAAGATTTGAATACCCCTGCCATAGAGGATGTATGTCAATGTTATGAAATTGTTTATCAATTTTTAATTAGTGTCCATAAATGGAGAAAGGAATGGGTGGGCTGTGACCACAGTCTTTGTGTAGCATCAACACAATTCAGTGTTATTGGGCAGGGACAATGGGACGTGCTCTAGAGAAGTACAGCTAGAGTCGCCAGGCAGAAAAGTGATCACCAACAGCAGTGACTTGGGCACCAGCACATTGAGGTGAGCACAGGACACAGTGGTCCTGAGGCATGTTCCAAGGGTTTGGGTCCTCCTAGGATCAACATGACATCAGAAACTTTAGAATGGCCTTTGGTCTAGTACCTTGATACAACTCTGACCCCAAAAATACAGTTGTATGCAAAAGATTAGGCACCCCTGACAATTTCCATGATTTTCATAATCAATTGGGTGTTTGGATCAATAATTTCATTTTGATCTATCAAATAACTGAAGGACACAGTAATATTTCGGTAGTGAAATGAGGTTCATTGGATTAACACAACATGTGCAATATGCATCAAAACGAAATTAGACAGGTGCATAATTTTGGGCACCCTTGTCATTTTGTTGATTTTAGTACCTGTAACTACCTAGCACTGAGTAATTGGAACACAATTGTTTTGGTGAGCTCATTAAGCCTTGAACCTCATAGACAGGTGCATCCAATCATGAGAAAAGGTATTTAAGGTGACCAATTGCAAGGTGTGGTTCTCTTTGATTCTCCTCTGACGAGTGGCAACATGGGGGCCTCAAAACAACTCTCAAATGACCTGACAACAAAGATTGTTTAACATTATGGTTTAGGGCAAGGCTACAAAAAGTTATAGCAGAGATTTAAGCTGTCAGTGTCCACTGTGAGGAACATAGCAAGACCACAGACACAGTTCTTGTTAAGGCTAGAAGTGGAAGGCCAAGAGGCAAAGGCAAAGGAGAATTGTCAAAAACAGCCCACAGACCACCTCCAAAGACCTAAAACATAATCTTGCTGCAGATGGTGTCATCATTCAACAATTCAGCACACTTTGCACAAGGAGAAACTGTATGGGAGAGTGATGCGGAAGAAGCCTTTTGTGCACACACGCAACAAACAGAGTCACTTGAGTTATGCAAACGCACAATTAGACAAGCCAGCTTCATTTTGAAAGAAGGTGCTGTGGACTGATAAAACAAAGATGTTATTTGGTCATAACAAGGGGCGTTATGCATGGCGGCAACAGAACACAGCGGTCCAAGACAAACACTTGCTACCCACAGTAAAATTTGGTGGAGGTTCCATCATGCTGTGGGGCTGTGTGGCCAGTGCCGCTCCTGGGAATCTTTTTAAATTTGAGGGTTGCATGGATTCCACTCAATATCAGCAGATACTTGAGAATAATGTAGAGGAATCTCTATCTTCTTACCATACAATCAGTCACTAATGTCCGAAGTTGATGGAGAGCTATACAAACTACAGTATCTAGCTCCAGTTGGTACATTCTGATCATTATTCTGTCACCACTAATTGTTTATTTTATATTTTTTTTAATCCATGTATACATAAACAATACATGCTAGATCATGCTAAATGGCTACTTACCTCTGTGGGCACTACAGCCTCTGGTACTGGCTAGTTTTTCCAGTAATGCTGGTTACACACCACAAGATTATCGGGCTGATTTTAGGCTGATTTTCCCCCTTCCGACAATCCTAGGTATGTCCTGATTATCTTGATGGCTCTACAGATTATTTTATCAGATTTTCCATTGGTGTGAGGTGTGTTAAGAGTGACCGAACCTGCTTGGAAGAACGCCAGAGCCACCACAATCGCAAATCGTAAATATTCAACATGTTGATCAGAAATTCTGATGTGTGGGGCTAACCCTGAGGACAGCCCCGCAAACGATCTGGAGATTATCACATGAAACAAAACCATATCCAGCAAGCTGAGAGAAGACGGAAGCATAACAAACGCAGTCATGGCTCTTAAATTGATTTGGACAGCAGAGATCAGCAGAGATCAGCAGAGATCCGCTTGTCAATTTGTGGCAACAGCACAAATGTTCATACAACGTGTTGCGTAAAACCCAATGACAGTATATGATCATCTTGTCGATTTGTGGCAACAGCACAAATGTTTATATAATGTGTCATGTAAACCCTACCATAATAGACTGGACAAGGAGAAGAGATCGTCATGCTTATGCTGAAGTCTCGAGAGATGTTGCGTGTTCACAGTCAAAATCTGTTTATGTGTGGTGTGCGGTCTTTGTCACATCATGGCACACCACACACTATAGGAGCAAAACAGTTAAATCTAAGATTTTTTGTCCTCATGTTTGTGGTGTCTCACATTTTGAAAATCTTATAAGATTTAAAAACTCTTTTAGTGTGTACCCAGCATTAATTTTCGTTATACTGAAGAATGTTTCCATACATCTCAGTTCATGTGAGCAATACAATTATGATGATCTAACAAACATATGTAATCATCATCTTGGCTGGAGATGTTTGAAAGAAAATACATATCTCTGTCCCACTCTACAACAAACACTTTCTGTCTCTGTTGGAATTGCAGTTTTCATAAAAACCACCAGTGTGATTTCACCTTGGGCTCAGTAGCTTTGGTGGCCTCTTCTAAAGCAGCTGCTGCAGCGGCTTGAGTCATTCGATATACAGTGCTTTGCGAAAGTATTCGCCCAACTTGAACTTTTCGACCTTTTGCCACATTTCAGGCTTCAAACATAAAGATATGTTTTTTGTGAAGAATCAACAACAAGCGGGACACAATCATGAAGTGGAACGAAATTTATTGGATATTACAAACTTTTTTAACAAAGAAAAAACTAAAGAATTGGGCGTGCAAAATTATTATTACGGTAATACTTTGTAGCGCCACCTTTTGCTGTGATTACAGCTGTACGTCGCTTGGGGCATGTCTCTATCGGTTTTGCACATCGAGAGACATTTTTTTTTCCTCCTTGCAAAACAGCTCGAGCTCAGTGAGGTTGGATGGAGAGCGTTTGTGAACAGCAGTTTTCAGTTCTTTTCACAGATTCTCGATTGGATTCAGGTCTGGACTTTGACTGGGCCATTCTAACACCTGGATATGTTTATTTGTGAACCATTCCATTGTAGATTTTGCTTTATGTTTTGGATCATTTTCTTGTTGGAAGACAAATCTCCGTCACAGTCTCAGGTCTTTTGCAGACTCCATCAGGTTTTCTTCCAGAATGGTCCTGTATTTGGCTCCATCCATCTTCTCATCAATTTTAGCCATCTTTCCTGTCCCTGCTGAAGAAAAGCAGGCCCAAACCATGATGCTGCCACCTCCATGTTTGACAGTGGGGATGGTGTGTTCAGGGTGATGAGCTGTGTTGCTTTTACGCCAAACATAATGTTTTGCATTGTTGCCAAAAAGTTCGATTTTGGTTTCATCTGACCAGAGCACCTTCTTCCACATGTTTGGTGTGGTACATGTTAACTATTGATTTGCATTTTCCATAGATTCAAAATCTCAACTCTCATCTTTAACCGCTTATCCAAAGTCGAGTCTTGGGGGCAGCAGCTCTAGCAGGGGACCCCGAACTTCCTTCTCCCACCTGGACATGCCTGGAACACCTCCCTAGGGAGGCGAGATGGCCAAACCATATCAACTGGCTCCTGTCTACGCGAAAGAGCAGCAGCTCAACTCCGAGTTCCTCTCAGATGACTGAGCTTCTCACTCTTTCCCTAAAGGAGAGGCCAGCCTTCCTGAGAAAACCCTTTCTGGCCACTTGTACACGTGATCAAATTTTTTTTGGTCATGACCCAGCCTTCTTGACCATAGGCGTGGGTTGGAACGAAAAATGACTGGTACATCGAGAGCTTTGCCTTTCGACTCAGCTCTCTTGTCACAATGGTGCGTCAAAGTGAATGCAACACTCCACCCGCTGCTCCAATTCTTGACCAATCACACGCTCGAGTGTCCCTTCACTCACAAACAAAACCCTGAGCTGAGGTACTTAAACTTCTTCACTTGGGTTTAGGACTAATTCCCTACCTAGATTACGCAATCCACCGGATTCCTGCTGAGAGTCATGGCCTCAGATTTAGAGGTGCTAATCCTCACCCCAGCTGTTTCACACTTGGCTGCAAACTGATCCAGTGAGTTCTGAAGGTCACTGACCGATGATGCCATTAGGACCACGTCATCTGCAAAAATCAGTGATGAGATTCTCAACCCACCAAGCTGCAACCCCTCCCCACCATAACTACATCTTGATATCCTGTCCATGAATATCATAAACAGGATTGGTGACAAAGCACAGCCCTGGCGGAGACCAACCCCCACTGGGAAAGAATCTGACTTACTGCCGAGAACCCAGACAGAGCTCTCGCTTTGAGCATACAGAGACTGGATGGCCCTGAGCAGAGACCTCCTCACCCCATATTCTTACAGCACCTCCCACATTATCTCCCGGGGTACCCAGTCAAATGCCTTCTCCAGATCCACAAAACACAGGTAGACTGGTTGGGCATAGTCCCAGGTCCGCTTCAAGATCCTTGCAAGAGTAAAAAGCTGGTCCGTTGTTCCACAGCCAGGACAAAATCTGCATTGTTTTTCTTCAATCTGAAGTTCGACTATCAGCTGAACCCTACTTTCCAGCAACTTGGAGTAGACTTTACCTGGGAGGCTGAGAAGTGTGATACCCCTATAATTGCCACATACTCTCTGATCCCCCTTTTTAAACAGGGAAACCACCACCCTGGTCTGCCACTCCTTTGGCACTGTTTTGAAGAGATGTGTCAACAAAGACAGCCACTTCCCAGACAAAGCTTTCAGCATTTCTGGACAGATCTCATCAGTCCCCGGGGCTTTGCCACTGTGGAGATGTTTGACTACCTCAGTGACCTCTGCCAGAGAAATTGACAATGTCCCTCAATCAGCCTCCAGCTCTGCCTCTATAATAGAGGGTGTGTAAGTCAGACTCAGGAGTTCCTTAAAATGTTCCTTCCACCAGCCGATTACCTCAACAGTGTCCCATCCTTAATGCTCACAGCTTGAATGGTTTGCTGTTTCCTTCTGCTGAGTTGCCGAACGGTTTTCCAGAAGCACCTTGGTACCGACCAAAAGTCCTTGTCCAAAGCCTTTCCGAACTTTTCCCACACTTGCTGCTTTGCCTCTGACATGGCAGAGGCTGCAACGCTTCAGGCCCGTTGGTACCCTGCAACCGCATGAGATAACATATCCCTGAAGGACTCCTTCTTCAGTAAAACATTTTCCCTGACCTCCGGTGTCCACCACGGTGTTCGAGGGTTACTGCCCCTTGAGGCACTTAACCTGTTCATCACCAGGGGACCCGGCACCGGGACCTTTTCACGCACGTCACATACATTGGTTAATTACATATTGTAAACATGCGTGAAACCCGTCATGTTATATACTGCTAGAATAGCAAGGATCTCATCTGTAAATCTATCTAAAATGTGTTTGCCAAAAGCAAATAATATAGATACATGGATTGCATAAACTCACAAGAACAAAATTGACTGCCGCATTTTCGGCCCTGCTGATCCGACATAAATGTGATCAATAAACAAACATTTCACTTCAGTATAAAACTCACATGTGTTTCCTTTATTTTGATACCAAAAGTATGTTTATAGCCCTTGTAGTTTTGGAGATATACTCCATTAGATTTGGGCATGTTTTATTTCTTTCAAAACCAGAAAAAACGCTTGGGGATGAATAGGTTAAGACCTTGAGACAACAGCCTACCGCCGCAGCTTCAGCAATGGAAGATTTGAACATTGCCCACTCAGGTTCAATGCCCCCAACCTCCACAGGGATGCCAGAAAAGCTCAGCCGGAGGTGTGTATTGAAAATCTTTCGGACAGAGGCCTCTCCAGAGGTTCCCAGTACCTAAAGTACATATTTGGGCATACCAGGTCTGTCCAGAGTCTTCCCGCAGCCTCTGATCCAACTCACCACGCAACGTGATCTCTCAGAAATCCGTGATGCTACCACAGATACTTAACTTCAAACTCTGTGGCAGTTTCACGGAATGGCTGAATATTCCGTGGAATAATCATGGATCCTTAACTTATAAATCTGTGGCAGTTTCACGGAATCGCAGCATGACGTAGCAGATTGTAAATAGCATAGATTTTGCAGGTTGGTAGGTTAGGGATGGTGGGCGAGCGTGTAAACATGCGACTCACATACCAAAGGTTGCAAGTTCGAATCCATGTGGACACTTTGCATATGTTCTGTTTTCTATACCAGCGCGATGCAGACGTGTTGCAAATGGGCTTTTATATCATTTTTTTACTCACTATTGTAGTGGGAAAATAATGTTGTTCACAGGACCAAATATTGACTATCTCCACATTGGGCTGCACAAGGCATGTATTTGTGTCCAGATAACTATTCTATTTGGCTAGCCAGAATGTTGGAGGTTTCTACAGTAAAGTGTTTGTTTCCCCCACCTGGGGTGGGACAGTTCAATATCATGTAAATGTGTGAGGCCATTCTGTTGTAGTGGTATTCGCGCCAGTACGGCGGTTCCACAGGAAACGTATGTTTTCCCCCCTTGGAAGGGACATTTCAATTACATGTAAATGTCATGACACTGTTCTATT
>JACXGM010016867.1:0-20141 GCA_016801145.1 Umbra pygmaea
AAATCATTGTTGTAGTGGCGGCGACTAGCGGTTTGAGGTCAAACAACGCTAAGAGAGAGCTACGAATGGTCCAGACCAACCTTACGAAAGTGTGACTTACAGAAGATATACTTAGCGTACGAACGTTTCGGGAACCGTGCCATTAAGTTAAGAGAGAGGTTAAGGAATAGGTTAAGAACTACTTAGCGATAAGAACGTTTTGGGGAACCGGGCCCAGATCTACAAGCTACCAGCCTAACCTAACCCTAAACCTATCCTAGAAACAGGCCAAACCAGAGGTGTCACATTCCTTAAAGGGACAGTACACATAAATAATAAGGAGACTGTAAACACAAAACTAAAAGAAAAACAGAAAATACACAATATTTTAAGGAGTCCAGTCTCTCAGTCCTGTATACGCCAGCCCTCCCTGGGCTGGGCGTCACATATGGTAACCGCAGTTTGATGTCATTGTTTTTTTTTAAAGTTCAGTTTGATGTAATTTGATTTGAAAGTTTTCTTGATTTCATTACTCACAATGAAAATGCCAAAGTGGCCACAGCTTTGTATGTTAAAAGAGACTAGCTAGCTTGGTTGGGGATTTGAAAACGTCCTTGCTTGTTGATAGCATTAATGATTTCGAGGTGAGTATAATAAACTGTGTTCCAAATTATTATGCAAATTGGAATTAAGTGTCATAAACATTGAAATATTTATTTTATCAATCAAACTCATGGATTGTATTATGTCTCTGGACTTTTTGGATCACTGATATCAATCTCAGACATCTGTAATTAGTTTGCCAGGTGAGCCCAATTAAAGAAAAACAACTTAAGAAGGATGTTCCACATTATTAAGTAGGCCACAGGTTTCAAGCAATATGGGACAGAAAAAGGATCTCTCTGAGATGGAAAAGTGTCAAATAGTGCAATGCCTTGGACAAGGTATGAAAACATTAGATATTTCACGAAAACTTAAGTGTGGTCATCTTGTGTGAACTGTGAAGAAATGTGTGGTTGATTTAGAGCACAGGTGGGTTTGTGCAGATAAAAGCATAATGAGGAAGGTTACTGCCAGACAAATTCATCAGATTAAGAGAACAGCTGCTAAAATGCCATTACAGGAGCAGCAAACAGGTATTTGAAGCTGCTGGTGCCTCTGGAGTCCCGCAAACCTCATGGTGTAGGATCCTCCAGAGGCTTGCAGTTGTGCATTAACCTACTATTCAGCCACACCAACCAATGCTCACAAGCAGAAACGGTTGCAGTGGGCCCAGAAATACATTAAGACTAATTTTCTAACAGTCTTGTTTACTGATGAGTGCAGTGCAATTTTGGATGGTCCAGATGGATGGTTGGTGGATGGCCACCATGTCCCAATAAGGCTGCAACGTCAGCAAGGAGGGGGCGGAGTCATGTTTTGGGGCTGAATCATAGGAAGAGAGCTGGTAGACCCCATTAGGGTACTTGAAGGTGTGAAAATGACCTTGGCAAAGTATAGTATATAGAGTTTCTGACTGACCACTTTCTTCCATGGTACAAAAAGAAGAACCGTGCCTTCCGTAGCAAAATCATCTTCATGCATGACAATGCCCCATCTCACACTGCAAAGAATAGCTCTGTGTCATTGGCTGCTATGGGCATAAAAGGAGAGAAACTCATGGTGTGGCCCCCAACCTTCCCTGACCTCAAACCTATTGAAAACTTCTGGAGCATCTTCAAGCAAATTATCTATGAGGGTGGGAGGCAGTTTGCATCAAACCAGCAGCTCTGGGAGGCTATTATGACATCCTGCAAAGAAATTCAAGCAGAAACTCTCCATAAACTCACAAGTTCAGTGGATGAAAAAATTGTGAAGGTGATATCAAAGATATCTGTTAAGATCTGTTTGATTGAAATAGCTTTTGATTTCAGTAAATATGACCTCCTAATGCTACAAATTCAACAAATGACCATGTGCAGTTCTTTACAACCTATAAAAAATTTCGAAAATCTGTTGTGCATAATTATTTGGAACAATGCATTCAGAGTTTTTTATTTTTGAAAAAATACTGTTTTCATCGGGTTGTTTGTTCAATGAAAATCTACTTAATTATACTGACTTTCATTTGCATCGACTATTTAGAAAAATCTGGGTAAAATATAATTTGCATAATAATTTGGAATGCGGTATTTAAACATTGGCTATAATGTATGTGTGGTGTTGTCAACGTTTGATTCAGATTGACTAATTACATCCCTGTCGTGAACATTTGATGGATGAGCAAACAAGCTTTTGAGCTGGAAATATTGCTGTCATGAAACGAGTTGCATTGTTTAGGTGGATAGCCATCTAATGAGATTATGTTTTCTCTGATTTCTTCCAAAATCATTGATGTATAGAAACTTCCCCATCTGCTTTCCATCCCTAGCTAATGATCAAGTATTTCTATCAGGCTACAAAGAAAGGTTTCTGAGTTGTTGTCACATTCACTGTTACAGCCCAGCACATCAGCTCTCAAGATTGATTTATATACTCAGTCGCCGTTTTACCTATATTTGCAAACTTGTCAAATGTGCTTTATTATATTGTACTACTGATTATGCCACAAAAAAGGCAAAAGGCACTGGTACTTCCACCTTGTTGGAAGGGGGCTCAAATCAGTCATGAAAAACACATTTGGACATTGCTTTTAACAGCCTTTCGTTTACCTGTCAGGAAAATATTACTTTTATCATGGCAATGGGAATGTATCCTATTGGTCAATGCACATCCAAACTGTATATTATAGCAGTATTTTCAATATTTTTGCTTTGGGTGTGGGCTTTCAAGTTCAACTTTATCTAAAGAGTTGTTTAGTTGCAGATGGGGGAAAAAATAGGACCCTGGTTGGTGGTACAGTAACTAAAAATGTTTGTGAACCACTGGAAATAAGGACGTAGTTCATTTTTGGGACGCTTTGCATCACACACCACTGCTGCAATACAATCACATTGCAGTTTTTTGAAAATGCAAGCTGTTCAAGTTTATTTTGATTTTCAGTGTGTTTTTGAATCTAGTCCTCAATCGGTTGGTGATATTGGTTTCCATTGATCGTTGTTATGTAATTTTGTTCTCAACGAATTACACAGATTTTGATCTTTATAATGTTTCGTTCATCGAGGCCTGATGTGTAATTTGAGGGTTCCTTTAATTGTTTTGAGCAGTGTACTAAGACTGAAACTTCTATCAGGGTGTGTTATTGCAATGCAATGCCTCCCTGTCTGGCCTCCCCACAGAAAACTCACATAAATTACAATTAATTCATAATGCAGCAGCTTGAGTGCTAACGAAGACCAGAAGGATAGAACACACAATACATCAAATATAGGCTCTGCATTTAATGCCTGTTAGTTTTAGAAATTTCTGTTTTAAGCTATGTACCCATTTGACTCACATACTTTGGTGAACATAACCAATATGTTTTGTAAGGCCTCTTACAGCCACTCTTGTCCTGTCCTTTATACAGGGATGTGATTTTTCCGGATTAATCCAGAAATCCGGATTTTCTGACCTGAAAATGTGACCTACGTGAATCATGCAGAACTGTAAAAAAAAAAGGGGGGGGGGGGGTATCAAGACAAGAGCTGCCGGAGTGAAAAGGAAGGGATAGGAGGACATCTACAGGCTGATGTGCGTACAGAACTGATTTTTCGCCCCCCTTAGTTACTGTTGCTATGTCCGACAAGCTAACGTACACCGCTCTCACACACACAACATGTTCTCACGCAGTGAAAAATACATTGTGGAACAGAGAGCACACTGACGACCGACCAGCTAGGTTACTTTTGACAACAAAGTCTCACCTTTCAAATTTGGTCATTTTTTTAAAGAAATGTAAACAATAAATACCGTATTGTAGCTCTTTAATGTGTCATGACAGATCGCTGGAGAGCCCCAGTTAAAGCTGTTCGTGAGACGATCATCTCTTCTTTCTAGTTATAAATGGCATCAAATAAACATGAATGAACATAAGAAGGATTGTTGTTTTAACCACGGAAAAACGTCAGACTCAGAACACTCTGTTTTCATGTTCAAATTCTCCGGTGTTAATCTACTAACTCTCCTGACTGCTTTGTCAGACAAAATTGCAGATGGCGAAGTATGATTGGTCCGGTCACCTGTCAATCAAGCTCCCTGCGAAGGGTCAATTTCAATTTACAGTGTGTACCTCAGTCGCTCTATAAAAATGTATTTTTTGTTCAAATAAGTTGTTATGGGTCCTGCTTCTATGGGGGGGTTGGGGGGGAATCCTCTCAGTATATTTTCCTGCTTTTTTGTCCTTAGCCAATCACATGCCTGTTTATAGCACCCTAACAAATATTCAGAGTGCCTCTGAAATTGTTTTCATTTTCAAAAAATGTCACACCCTTTTAAACTGAAATTTATAGATTTCTTAGCCATAATTGTTTACTATATTTATTGTCATGCTGCAGCCGTGTATCTTAAATGTTGCCTTGTTAATAATTAATATAATTTTCTGATTTTCTGAAATGTGTGTAGGGTCTTTGTTAAATGAAACTGAGGTGCAATTTCTGACTAGAATTACATAGGTGGGTTATGCATGTTCAATGTGGATGGTGAAAAATACAATGCAATATGAAAGGCTTTGAACTAGTTAATGTGTTGTACAATGTGGTAGTCACCAAAACTAGTCATTAGTAAGAAAGTTTGTTCTTTTTTAATGGAATAGAAATGTGTCTTTTTGCTCTCTACCTAACCACACTGCATACATTGAATGCCAACAACTGAATTCTAATCATACAAACATCCAAAACATCTGATAATTATTTGGTCAACCAAAAAACATCCATTCATAGTGATTATCAGTGTCCGTATGTTCATAACAGTGTTTTGTCTAGATACTCTCATGATACATTCTAATTAATAAAAACATTCCTGGATTTAATTGGCAGCCTTCTGTCTGTGTTTCTGTTAGGGGATGTCTCCTATGTATCACTCCCTTGCTCTGTGATATGGATAGATTGACAAGCATTCACTAAGTAGAATAGGTGTAAGCTAGAGTAGCCTACAGGGAAGAAACCTATCTACAGTTTTAGATTGAGGAAGCTTGATTTACAAGTACACCACAGGTGTAAACCACAAGTGGATGCTAGTCTGTGCAGCATTAATCTATGACTAAAGCCGGGGGTAGGGGTTTATAGTTGTACAAGTAGGAAGTCAGACAAACTGATTGACTTCATGTTTTCATGAAATCTGAGATCAAAGCATTCAACTTGGTTATTGCAGATGAAATGGATGTTTTTTTATTTTTCCTTCTTTAATTAAATGCTGAACCTGTTCAGAATGGTCTCCGGCAATTTAAAGTGATTTAAAGCCACAACAGATGGATTCAGCACCACGGCCAGCTCCTCAGCCTAAGGAATCACAAGCAATTCAGTAGGCTGCAGCGCTCCCTCAAAATTTGCGACATCTGTGGCATTGTGCTGTGTGATGAAACTGCACATTTTAGAGTGGCCTTTTATTGTGGCCAGCCTAAGGCACACCTGTGCAATAATCTCTAATCAGCATCTTGCTATGCCACACCTGTGAGGTGGATTAATTATCTTGGCAAAGGTGAAGTGCTCACTAACCCAGGTTTAGACAGATTTGTGAACAATATTTTAGAGAAATAGGCCTTTTGTGTACATAGAAAAAGACTTAGATCTTTGAGTTCAGCTTATGATAGATGGGGGCAAAAACAAAAGTGTTTATATTTCTGTTCATTGTAGATGTGATTTAAAAGGAGTCTACATATTGTATTACTATGTTTCAAGTCGAGTTTCAAGGACACTGATTGCATGTCAAAATCACTACAGCCTGCAGACTTTCTATAATTCTCAACCATTGGTTGCTTTATGATTCAATGACATGACAGAGAGCAGTACAAAAATCCACTGTACTGAAAAAAAAGGGTTCCGATATACAAAAAATCACACGAGTCATGAGTATAGTATGCTAAGCAGTCAGGGGCAGTTGGAAGAGACCCTAAAACAGGTGTCTAATGTAACATCTCATTATTGAAAATCAACATAGAACATGCTACACTAGGATGAATCTACATTTGGAAAGCTGGTCCATTTCTAAATGTCAATTCTCCAACTGAACCCATTAAAGTGGAAAGACCGATAAGAATGACATTTTATTGAATATAACATTTAGCTGTAGAATACAATGTTCATACATACAATTATTTAACTACAATATGTTTTGTTCACAATTAATGTGAATAAAGCTATTTATAATTTATTAACGTGGTAATGTATGGACAGGTTATATATATGGACAGGATTTATAATTTATTAATGTGGTTATATATGAACAGGTTATATACAGTATATGAAAAGGATTGATGAAAGACAACAGCTTTAGGAGACTAGGATTGTGCATGCTGCAGCTGGAGATTGTTTCAAGATGATTGTGAAATAATTGGTTGGCTTTGTGTTAATATAAACATAAATATATACCAATGTAAATGATGATATTTCAAATTACACTACTCCATTTTTCATAGATAGCCCTGCCTAAGCCATCATAATAAATAGCTAGTTTAAATAGCTAGATTAAACATCTGAAGAAGGGAAATTGGTCTTCCTGTTTTCAGGTGTTGGGGGAGGAAGCTGTTGTGGAAAGCCCAGGGACCAATCAGAAGGCCCATTAGCAGGTGGCTAATTTCCCCAGCATGGTCAATCACCCACTATGCCTTTCTTATGGATACAGACAATTAGTTTACTAAAACGTGCCCTTTGTATTTCCATTCCATTCCTGTTTTGCTTTTGTCTTTTGGTCTCTGTTTATATTTAATTTGTTTCTTTGTTAATTCTATTTAATTTGCTTTGTGTGTGGATGCGGGTTGTTGCGAGGCAAGCTGGGGTGGGGGGGCTGATGGTGGTTGGCGGGGGTAATTGTGTGCCTCAGAGGCATGTTCTATTCATTGTAGCTGGGCTGCAAATGTATATCTCAAAAATTCTCCCGAATTACATTGTCATGGAACTAATTTGAAAACATGAATTAAGTTATATGCCAACATATTTCTAGTATTATACGTTGCAAATGCACATTTTACCATTAGGCTATATGAGACCATCTATTAACACTAGAACCCCAAACGCTGAAGCCATCTGGAATTTGAGTTTGTAATTAAAATAATCTGTGATTTTTAAAGCTACTGTACACCCTCTTCCTTCCTTGACTTTTCCTAAATATGTGTATTTTACATTATTCCGTTGTCCAATAAAAAAATCTCAAACAGAAAGCTATTTATAGATGATTTCCATGTTTATTAACCCTAATTCCTACTAAAACCGCCAAAATCAGATGCCTGCTAATGTTGGTACCCAGCCAATTACCTGGTACCCAGGCGATAATCAACCCAGGCCCTAAGCACCTTTCACTGAATGAATGCTGTCAATGGCTGAATGGCCAATAACGCGTAAAGAAAACAAATGTCCGCGATTCAGAAATGCTCCTGTGTAATTTTTATAAAAACGCACAGATAGACAGACAACGTTTCGATCCTGCAAAGATCTTCGTCAGGTCATAAATCTCCCATCAGACACTCCTAGATATATATACCCTCTATACAAAAGGTATTTAACCAATCAGGGCCCCTTAGCAATTATCTATGTAAATGAATAATGATAACGTATGTAAACAAAAAATCAGGTGCAGAAACTTTATCCAAAGAATAAAATATATAAACTGTGAAAAAAATAAAATAATAATATACAGGACATCTTAACACATTAATAATGTTGACATTAATAATGTTGGTGTCATTATGTGGTATGTTCTGGGGGAGAAGAGTACGTTAAAGTCTTATGAATACAATGTACGGTTTTATTGTGGAGTTAATAATTTGCAAAGAAACCTATAGGGCTAAAAACTATTTAAAGTAAATGTTTAATGTCAAATTCCTCATTTAGAGGAATTTTGGAGACAAGTCCCGCGTCTTAATAAGATATTGTTGATGTTGCCCCCTCTGTGTGACAAATGTACATGAGTGATTCCGTAAAATCGGTGCCTTTTGCTACCCTGGAAATCTAGAGTTCTCGCGACAGCACAATTTAAATTTGCTCAGCAAGTTACTCTGGCACCGAGCTGCACCAATCACATTGGTGTATCTGATATAGGCAGGCCAGAGGCGTGTTAAACAGATGACGACAGCTTTGCGAGTGCAACCTCAAGTCATTAGTAAACATCGTAAGATCGCTATGGATCTACACCAGTTGTTTGAAACTGCTTTGGCCGCTACACTGAACGAGTTAGACTTGGCTTTTTGTCTAAAAGAGGAACAGAAGACGATGCTCGAATCGTTACTTTTTATGAAGGACGTTTTTGCTGTTTTGCAGACCGGATACGGCAAGGGTTGAATCTACCAGTTAGCTCCGCCATAGGGTTAGTGAAAATCCACTGGTGATTGGTCGTAGTGTTATCCCATTGCGTACAGTGAGATTTTCAAATGCACGCTTGGTGTCGCCCATTGAGTTGAGTCATTTACATTACTCGATCCCAGACCGTAAATCGTTCAGGATTTGGATCTGGATTTTTCCAGGCTAGCCTTTTGCGTCCCTAACAAATAACCAGTTCTAAAGTTGCTTTAACAACAAATAAATGTGTAATTTAAAAAAACTTAATGTTACTATAGATCATATGCATAAATATAAGACCAAGTAAATGACAATAAAATATCATTTTAAATAATTAAAATCACATATTATATGCTATGGGTAAGGATTTTAGCCTGTCCCTCGCTATGGTTGTTTTTTTTCAACAGGACTTCTAATTTGTACAATGTTGGTAAAATTACAAAATTTTCACAGTTTTATATTGTCTTAATTGTAATTCACATTGTTAAGCAATGGGTTTGACAAAAATAGATATATTTTCTTCGAAAAATAAGTCATTTTATCATTGTCCCCTAATTTCATATCAGTCCTGTTACTATCACCAAAAACCCCCTATAAAATAATGGTACAAACCAGAAGTGACATCATTTCAAGGAAGTGACATCATTTAGATGAAGTGGATTCCACAGTGTAAGCAAGGTAAGTTTCTCTCTTCTTAATTGTCCTATTATTTTATGTTTTATCACGGTTGTTAGAGAGGGGTCGGCATACAACATCAGTCCTTTTACCGTTTTTTAAAGTAAGATATAAACAATTATTTATTAATCCTAATATTATCAATATCTAGAAGTAATTACCTTTCAGATTACATACCATGTGCCTTTCTGACATTGACCTGTTAGCTAGAAATCAGCATGTTAGCATCAAATCATCAGTCCTATTACCATCAGTCATGCTACTATCCCAGAGCAATAGGGAGCTTAGGTTCTAGCCCAGCTTCATAACTCAGTCATAGATGGTGTGTTTGTTATTTGCAGGGGAAAACATTAAAATGGAATTTAAGAATAAGGACAACAACAAAGGGACATAGATATTTATAAAGCTTATTTTGTGTGTTATTGAGCTAAAAGCAGCAGCATTTGAGTCAGCAGCATATGAGCATTGCTTAGTTACCATTGTTTAGTTACCATTGTTTAGTTACCATTGGTTAGTTACCATTGGTTAGTTACCATTGGTTAGTTACCATTGGTTAGTTACCATTGTTTAGTTACCATTGGTTAGTTACCATTGTTTAGTTACCATTGTTTGTTTATACATGTGTTTTTTTATTTGTATACTTATGCTCCTTACTTTTTTATGTCTTATTTGCATAGAATTAACATTAACATTTTAATTTGTTGCTTAGTTACCATTGGTTAGTTACCATTGTTTAGTTACCATTGTTTAGTTACCATTGTTTGTTTATACATGTTTTTAATTTGTATACTTACGCTCCTTACTTTATGTCTTATTTGCATAGAATTAACATTAACATTTTAAATGCTATACACTTTTACAGTTGTTAGTAACATGCCAATATCTGCATCTTAGAATCAACGGCGCTATCGCGCTCATAGAGACCAGGATCCAGAGAGGAGAGAACGGCATCTTCTATGGGAATAAAAGAAATATAAGAGAGACCGAGAACAAGGAAAGAATAAAGCAAAGAATGGATGAATTATTTTGTAGTTGTATTGACAGTTGTTTTTTTATGTGTCCAAAGATGATTTGTTTTAATAAAGATATGTTTTCTTCTATGATTGTATTTTTCTATATAATTCTAGATTACCTCCCATAAGGAAGCAGATTGTCATGGCCTGATGTTCCATAGGTAACTAGTAGGTTTATGCAAGTAAATAAGTTCATAACTCTTGTCTATAATGCATGCAGTTAACTGCAATGACAAACAATAGGTGACTAAACACACTCTCGTCTATTGAGAGCTCAGTCCTTTTCACTGTCATTAATTTGATATTCTAAAAGAAAAATGACATCTGACAATCAAACAGATCTCATTATAGTAACCTGCACTATATTGCATATTGTACAAAACCCTTTTTTAGATAAATATCTTGTCAAAGTATAGATATTTCTTAATTGTAATGTGATTTCGTCCCTGAAAAAGGACATTTTCAGTAATCTGAAAGCAATTACGATATAAAACAGAATTGTTTTAAATATGACATAATCTGAATTAAAAGAAGGAACAAAATACTACTTATATATGTGCAAACTGTTGCATATTTGTAATTGGAAGTATTATATATATTAAAACTTCAGTCAGTGACAGGACTGAGGAAAATATCAAAACATGAAATAAATAAACAGTCATAAAATAATAAATGGCATAGCTTGAGATGGCCCAAAACAATTTATTGTTCTGTTAAGATGTCTTCATTCAATGGGTATTGAAAAAAATCTGTTTGAAACAATTATATTTTGTTGAAAAGGCACCGATTTTGTGGAATGACCTACATGTTCAATTCCAAGGTAGCGGAGGGTGGCATGGTTATGTTTGACTTGAGTGAAATGTACGGCAAGTGGACTTTAAATGTTATGATTTCAAATGCAGCTTCAATGTTCAGTGATTCTTGTTTTTAGTGCTGGACGTGTTTTACCCACATGTCAGTCCACATGGGCATTTAATTATATAGATGACATTAATGGTGTTGCATGATATTTTACCTCTGATCTTTATTTCTTTGCAGGTGAGTGGATGATTAAAGGAGTGACATTTGTGTGTGAAGTTGTCTTGTGTGCTTTTTCCACAAATGTTGTTCCCATCTGGGATATCGTTCAGGAAATGTCTTGATTGAGGTTGGGGTGGAAGGTCTGCTCTTAAAAGCATATTATTTAGATTTGGTTGTCTTTTTAGAACCAGTCGTGGTGGGCCTTTGAAGATAGTGGAGAACCTAGGGTCAGAACTTACTATATACCAGTACTTAGTTAATATACCTTAATAGTGCCTTGCGAAAGTATTCAGCCCCCTTGAACTTTTCGACCTTTTGCCACATTTCAGGCTTCACACATAAAGATATGAAACTGTAATATTTTGTGAAGAATCAACAACAAGTGGGACACAATCATGAAGTGGAACGAAATGTATTGGATTTTCAAAAATCTTTAACAAATAAAGAACTGAAGAATTGGGGGTGCAAAAGGTGGCGAAGTCGGAAGGCAGAGGTCAAAACCAGGTACACTCAGGCCAAAGTACATGAACAGGATCCCAGGGCGTAATCAGGTAACAGGCAGCAAGGGTCAATACAATGGCAGTAAACATGCAACGGTACAAAACGATAGGCGATCTCGAGAGTAGAGAGAAAACAAACATGGGTCAATACATAGGTAAATCAAGGTTATCAGATGTGGAATGCTCAGTAGCTCAATTAAGACAATACCTCGCAAAGAGGATGTGTGTATGGCATGGCTATATACTCTGTAGTGTGCTGTGGCAGGTGTCAGTATTCTGGGGCCTCATTTATAAAACTTTGCGATGGATTTGCGTCAGAAGTGGCGTACGGACGAAATATAGGTTCCCTTTATAAATCACAATCAACTCTAATACATAGCACAGCTTTTGCGGCTACATGTCATGCCCTTATTTGCCCATAAATAGTCAGTGAAATGCCCCAAAATGTATATTCATTGATTGAGAAACCAATAATGGGAAACACGGAGGAAAACCAAAAAAAGCCACTTCACTCAATGTGAAGTAGAAAATATTATTGGTGAGGTGGAAAAGAGGAGGAAAATGTTGTTTGAAGGGCACAGTGTGCCTATTAACAATGGCGAAAAGGCGTTGGAGTGGCAAAAGCTTGCAGTTGCTGTAAGAAAGTCGGACTGTGGCCGAAATATAAAGTGGTCAGATATCAGTTGATGATAAAGCGTCTAGCGCTTCATCGCGAAAGTGTGTCTGCCACGGGGGTGGGGGGAATTGGCTACATTACACCAACATGTCTGCATCTCAAATTATTTTGACATTGGTGGAATGCAAATACTTTCGATTAATGAACGCATGTTCATTCTCATTCATTGTCCTTATGGCAACATGAGTGCAATCAATAGGACCGATTACATTTGGGAAACCGGACAAATTGTGCTTTTTTGTTTGACTTTTCACCCGCCGTGTACGAAAACTTAATGTAATTATGTGACAAGCCTATTATACTGACTAACATGCCTGGCATAATCCGGCTAAGGGTTGGCTGAGATATCCCTGACCTGTCAGTCCGTTCCATCTGGAAAGTGCCAGTCGCCAGAAATCCTGTTATTAGTGTTATGAAAGGCACCAATAAATAATATGCATTATTAGGCTATTATTATTATTATATTCTAACAGTGCAACAAGATCAGCTATTGTGCGTCATTATGCATTGTGATGGCATGGCTTTTTTTAACCATCCATTTGATTGTATCTGAAAATCTATAGAGTTCGGTATTAATCTAATTGTAAATGGAAAATAGTTCTGCACAAATGGAATTTATTGCATATTTCAAAATGGTTAAGACATGCGTCACGATGAAACTCATTTAAAAATGAAAAGAACTAAGTGCATATAAATGAACACTATGTTTCTGTATCTGATTACGACAGTTATACTATGAAAACAATATTCCCCTATGGACAATAAATACTATCTATTATGTATTTATTATCTATCTATCATCATCTATTTATTAAACTATCTGGACCACCAGACAAAGACATCGACAAGAATATCAGTTTTAAACATAATTTTGTTCTGTTTACCGTATTACTTATGAGGATGAATTACGTAACATGCCAATATTAAAGATAATATTTGTGTTCTTCTTGCAAATATGTGCAATATGTGCTTCATTTACATTTACATTACAATCTTGTTTTATTTTGTTAGTTTTTCACTGCAGGCTGATAATTGTAAGCATGGCTTTGTGACATCTTCATATTATTAATGAGAGGCAGTATTTTGATTTCGTTTAAACAATGCTCTGCACTTTCAGACAGATCTACAGAAGCCTACGTGTTTTATCCATATGCCGACGGTGTCGCCATTTCTCATTTCACCTGTTTTTGTGCGTACGCATGGGTCAGAGTTGTCGTGAAGGACCGCACATTTTCCCGTCAACTTCGCTTTTTATAAATCCCAATTATTGCGTAGAGAGGTGCGTATGTCTTCTTTTGTGTGTACGCCACCTTTATAAATGAGGCCCCTGGTGATTGTGATCTGTGGTGTGTGCTTCTTTCATGAGTGTGGGGAAGTGAGATGTTTTTCTTGTGAGTGTGATCTGGGATGTGTGCTGTGTTCGTGTGTGTTTGGAAGCGATTAATTATCAGTGTCTGGTGTGGAGGCAACCTGACCTGAACTGGAATCCCTCAGAATACCAAGACAAGTTGTAAATAGCATGTTTTTATCTCGCAATGCAATGTATGTGTCATATTCAAACTATGCTACAGTGCCTTGCGAAAGTATTCGGCCCCCTTGACCTTTTTCGACTTTTAACCACATTTCAGGCTTCAAACATAAATATATGAAACTGTAATTTTTTGTGAAGAATAAACAACAAGTGGGACACAATCATGAAGTGGAACGAAATTTATTGGATATTTCAAACTTTTTTAACAAATAATGAACTGAAAAATTGGGCGTGCAAGATTATTCAGCCCCCTTAAGTTAATACTTTGTAGCGCCACATTTTTCTGCGATTACAGCTGTAAGTCACTTGGGGTATGTCTTTATCAGTTTTTGCACATCGAGAGACTGAAATTTTTGCCCATTCCTCCTTGCAAAACATCTCGAGCTCAGTGAGATTGAATGGAGAGCGTTTGTGAATAGCAGTTTTCAGTTCTTTCCACAGATTCTCGATTGGATTCAGGTCTGGACTTTGTCTTGGCCATTCTAATACCTGGATATGTTTATTTGTGAACCATTCCATTGTAGATTTTGCTTTATGTTTTGTTGGAAGACAAATCTCCATGCCAGTCTCAGGTCTTTTGCAGACTCCATCAGGTTTTCTTTCAGAATGGTCCTGTATTTGGCTCCATCCATCTTCCCATCAATTTTAGCCATCTTCCCTCTCGCTGCTGAAGAGAAGGAGGCCCAAACAATGATGCTGCCACCACCATGTTTGACAGTGGGGATGGTGTTCAGGGAGATGAGCTGTGTTGCTTTTACGCCAAACATAACGTTTTGCATTTTTGCCAAAAAGTTCAATTTTGGTTTCATCTGACCAGAGCACCTTCTTCCACATGTTTGGTGTGTCTCCCAGGTGGCTTGTGGCAAACTTTAAACGACACTTTTTATGGATATCTTTCAGAAATGGCTTTCTTCTTGCCACTCTTCCATAATGGCCAGATTTGTGCAGTATACGACTGATTGTTGTCCTATGGACAGACTCGCCCACCTCAGGGGTAGATCTCTGCAGTTCATCCAGAGTGATCATGGGCCTCTTGGCTGCATCTCTGATCAGTCTTCTCCTTGTATGAGCTGAAAGATTAGAGGGACGGCCGGGTCTTGGTAGATTTGCAGTGGTCTGATACTCCTTCCATTTGAATATTATTGCTTGCACAGTGCTCCTTGGGATGTTTAAAGCTTGGGAAATCTTTCTGTATCCAAATCCGGCTTTAAACTTTTCCACAACAGTATCTCAGACCTGCATGGTGTGTTCCTTGTTCTTCATGATGCTCTCTGTGCTTTCAACGGACCTCTGAGACTATCACAGAGCAGGTGCATTTATACGGAGACTTGATTACACATAGGTGGATTCTATTTATCATCATTCATTTAGGTCAACATTGGATCATTCAGAGATCCTCACTGAACATCTGGAGAGAGTTTGCTGCACTGAAAGTATGGGGCTAAATAATTTTGCTCATCTAATTTGTCAGTTTTTTATTTGTTAAAAAAGTTTGAAATATCTAATACATTTCGTTCCACTTCATGATTGTGTCCCACTTGTTGTTGCTTCTTCACAAAAAATTACAGTTTTATATCTTTGTGTGAAGAATGAAATGTGGCAAACGGTCTAAATGTTCAAGGGGGCCCAAATACTTTCGCTAGGCACTGTATTTTGCACCACGTGGCCCAGAGAGGAGTTTTCCACTATACATAGTGTCCTATGGGCCATGGCTTTACGCACTGAGGGTTTGAGGCTTTCTGATTGGCTAATGTTCACGACGCACTGAGCAGCTGATTGTAAACACACCTCCGGATAACCTCTCTCCCGAAATCTTTAGGTCGACGTGCTGCTTTGTTGTATAAACACTGTGTCTGTGCAACATATCCTACAGATGCGTTTGAATTGGCTGATTGACAGACTGTTCTTGAAAGGGATTGGATGGAAACTATCACCTCTTTCTAGTGTTTCTATCAGTTGGCTTCCTGTATAGATCGGTTATGATTCTGTCATTTTATTTAATGATTTGAATGTCAAGGAAGCTAATATAGTGTGGTCAAAATGCATGGTGAAACGGAGATGAATATTACAGTCATTAAGAACAGCTGCAATTCAGTGGGGGACCCATCAAACAATACCAATATGTCATCTAGATATTGTCAATATAGTTTGAGGAGTCCCATGTAGAGATTGGCATAGTTAGGTGCCATTCTAATTCCCATGGCGGTGCCTTTCACTTGTAGGAAAAAGTCACTTTTAAACATAAAGTAGTTTTTTGTGAGAACCAATTCAGTCAAGTCTGTAATGCAGGAGGAGCTAGGACAGGATTGTGCAGGGCATTGTTCTAAGAATCTCAGTGCTCTCCACGTCAAAACATGCCAACAAGATATTTTCCTTAACCCGGGGGAGCGGGTATGTTTAGTACGTTATTGATATCAATTGAATCTCTAGTGAAAGATGGAAGTAAAAAAGTAGATATTTTTTTCTGTTAAACTACCAATCCCAACAATGATATGTCGTCCAGGAGGGTTGATATGTTGCTTATGAATTTTAGGCAGTATATACATTACCGGTGTAATAGGGAAGTCCACTTTCATGAAATTATACTCATTTATTGTGATTTCGTTCTTATCAAGGTACATCTTTAATTTGTCGTGGATATAAGTGCTGAACTGGGGACTAGGGTCTGAAGAAAGTTTTAAATAAAAGGCATTATCAGACAACTGTCTGTTGATCTCCGTCTCATAATCGGTAAGGTTCTGTAACACAATTGCACCACTTTCGTCAGCCGGTTTAACAATAACTGTTCTATCTTTATTCAGGTTGTTCAATGCTTCTCTTTCTATTTTTGGCATGTTATTGAACACCTTAACTTAATGTTTTTTTCTGTAGAATCTGTAATATATATTTTTCAACAAGTCTGCAATACGTTTCTAAAGAAGGGTTCCTTCTGGGAGGCATAATGGTAGAATGCCTCTGAAGGTTTTAGGTCTGCTACATGTTGGGTGCATCATGAGGGGGTTTATTTCTGATGGATTTACCTTCTCAATTGTGTTAGTGGGGACATTACTCTGTCTGTGGGAAATTTGGGTATCATTAGTGGCAAAAATGAGCATGGAAAAAGTAATAACAAGTGCACTGGTTGTTGTGATGTAACAAAATCAGTAGTTCAAATACTTATATAATATTTGTAATCAACTTTACAAATAAATATGATCAAATGATACATGGTTAACATTTGTTGATATACCTATATCCTACTTCAAATTATACTACTGTATTAATCAAATAAAATGTATAAATTAATAAAATGGCAAAACAGGGAGCCCTATTGCGGCATAAATCGGCACTCCATAGAACCATAATGCAGATCCCGAAACATATTTGCTCTGAATATGTTAGTTGAAAATCTTTTTTTAAACATTCAAATTTTATTGAGCCTATAAATTTATGAAAATACAACAGCATAAATATGAGATGTTATAATTTAGGCTATTTGTTTCCCTTTCCTGGCAGAAGCAGCCAGATTTAGATTTAAGATTTCCTGGAAATTCACTGAGTTCATGATGCCATCTTTGGGCTTTGCATTAAAATGTAATATATAAAATCACTGGCTATCTTGTGTTTCAGAAATGTCTCTGGTTATTAGGGTTGGGTACCCTTTGCATTTGAACCGATACGAGTACCAATAACAATACCTGTAATTTGGTATCGGTACCCAACGGTACCTTATTTTGGTACTTAGAAAAACTAAAGAGATGTGGCTAAAGGTGACACCACATAAAATATACATATGTTTATAAGTTAAAAGCTTATTGCTTAAATTGATTACAAGTATGCTTGATGTTGGCTAGTTAGCTAAGCTAATACACAGTCAAATACTGTTGATGATGAACATTACATAACATGAATCGTTGACATGTCCTAAGCTGTGTGAAAAATACGCTAGTAAAATGCTATATGCTAATGATGCTAGAATGACAAAGTAATGTTAAAGCCCACATATCTCCAATAACAATTTGTCAAACTAGGTATTGAAAGTGGGTGCTACACATTGGTGGTGGATCAGGTGGGCGTTCCCCCTCACTGGGTAAAGCACTTTGGGTTCTTGAAAAGCGCTATATAAGTTGAAAAGATTATTATTATAATTAAATTACCTGAACATGACAATGAAGTTAATGTTGATGCTGCCTCCCCTGAAGTTTCATCCCTGGAGGGCATAGCGTTTTCAGAGCTACCAATAATACCAGCACTAATGGTAGCTGCGGCTGCTGTGGGCAACTTTGCTTTCATGTCGAATACCATGCTTCAGCTTTAAGGAATATCTGGTTTGACCAGGTGTTTCCTTAGGTTTGACATGTTGCCATGCTAGCTCTGCATATCATGTTGCAATTATTACAACAAGTGTTGTCTGTATCAATTTTAGAAAAGTGTAGCCACACTTCTGACCGCTTTCGGCTTGCCATCACACTTGACACTTGACAATTGACAAGCTGCCGAGGTGAGGAAATCTTGCGAGAGATGCGCTCTCAGGTACCGAAATTTGGCACTGATTGATTTTACATTACCCAATACTCTAGCCTGGCTCCGCCCTCCTACGTACTTATGCTGCATTCGTTTATACGCACAACCGGCGCTACGTCATAGAATGCCTCTGAACAGATTCACGCCCATTTATTGGGGAAAACAAACCGCCATACAGTCAATGACAGTATGCATAAGTATCGGATCGAGAAAGTGGACTAACTACAACATCCCAAAGAGTTGTTGTTTGGTTGGGTGCACCAATAATGTTAGAAAAAAAAAATTTGAAATTCATTATTTTGCCATGTAGAAAAAAACATATCCAGAAAGAACGCAATTATGGCTGCAGCTAGCTGTACTGTATTGTTGAGAAGACTATCTTCACACACTTATGTTTGTGGACAACATTTCATAACAGGTAGGCCTAAGAAATTAATATTCAGTGACATGTAAAGGGGTGATAACAGGGGATAAGTGGAAATAGGTACGTAAGTATTTTACTTTTATTGGCATAATCATAACGTCAGTGTCTTGTGATTACAAGCATGCAACCTTAAACATAGGCTACAGTTTATTTGTATTGCTGTCCAGAAAAGTGTACTCAGTACTCTAAATATAAAGACATAATATATACATTTAAAGCTGTTTACTTTCAAAAACGAAGTAAAATCATTCACTGGCTTAACACCTGGTGACTTGATGAGGTATGAGTAAATGTCCTGGCGGGTAAGACACCTCTGGCCACTGGGTCGGGTTGTTACACCAATTTGACACGGGCAGAATGAAGCGACATGTTTTTAAATTGACCAAATTAAGTTTGTGTATGTATCTTTCATGCTCGATGGCAGGCAGGGTGGACATAATTACTTGACATATTAGTGATTTTGTAAGTTATTCACACCTGCCGGCTGAGTATGGATGTTCTTTATCCATCCATCCATCCATTTTCGTCTGCTTATCCGGGATCGGGTCGCGGGGGCAGCAGCTCCAGCAGGGGACCCCAAACGTCCTTTTCCCGAGCCACATTAACCAGCTCTGAATGGGGGATTCCGAGGCGTTCCCAGGCCAGGTTGGAGATATAATCCCGCCACCTAGGCCTGGGTCTTCCCCGAGGCCTCCTCCCAGCTGGACGTGCCTGGAACACCTCCCTAGGGAGGCGCCCAGGGGGCATCCTTACCAGATGCCTAAACCAACTCAACTGGCTCCTTTCGACGCGAAGGAGCAGCGGCTCTACTCTGAGATCCTCACGGATGACTGAGCTTCTCACCCTATCTCTAAGGGAGACGCCCGCCACCCTCCTGAGGAAACCCATTTCGGCCGCTTGTAACCTGGATCTCGTTCTTTTGGTCATGACCCAGCCTTCATGACCATATGTGAGGGTAGGAACAAAAACTGCCCGGTAGATTGAGAGCTTTGCCTTCTGGCTCAGCTCTCTTTTCGTCACAACGGCGCGATATAATGAGTGTAATACCGCCCCCGCTGCACCAATTCTCCGACCAATCTCCCGCTCCATTGTTCCCTCACTCGCCCAAGACCCCAAGGTATTTGAACTCCTTCACTTGGGGTAAGGAATCATTCCCTACCTGGATTAGGCATTCCATCGGTTTCCTGCTGAGAACCATGGCCTCAGATTTAGAGGTGCTGATCCTCATCCCAGTCGCTTCACACTCGGCTGCGAACCGATCCAGTGAGTGCTGAAGGTCACAGGCTGATGATGCCATCAGGACCACATCATCTGCAAAAAGCAGCGATGAGATCCTCAGCCCACCGAACTGCAACCCATCCCCACCCCGACTACGCCTCGATATCCTGTCCATAAATACTACAAACAGGATTGGTGACAAAGCGCAGCCCTGG
>JACXGM010016868.1:0-20140 GCA_016801145.1 Umbra pygmaea
CAAACTGGGTGGTGAGAAGGTTTTCTTGCTGCTTGGATCTCTAGCTGAAAACGTGTGGTTGTCCTGTAAATGATAGGAAATTAAATAGATTACTGTGTCAGCAGTTAAATTATAAGAGCAGAATAAATATGGCTATGTAATATCATGATCCATGTATTAACAACATGTACAGATGTGCTATGTAGTAGCAGTATATTATATTAGTAGTAAGTATAATATAGACATGCAGTATAAAACAGTAAAAAAAAAACAAATGTTTTTAAATATGGAGATTCAGTGTGAACCATATAGACACCTATGTAGTGTGTTAATATTATATTACTAGTCTTACAATGTTATGTTTAATATAATTAAACATAAAATCTGAATTAACAGTTGACTTTGTTTAGAACGATTACTGCCAATATGAAAGAACAAAAAATGGGCACCTCACTGGTCACCATCCTGTATTCGATTGCTCATTACTTCAAACTATATACAATCCATTTTTACCTTTATTTTATATACATGTAATATAACGTCTCAGAACTGTGCACCAACAGTATAGTATTATCCTTGTTTTGCTCTACTTTTCCTTATTGCCATTAAAATTAAATTAAATTTCTTTACGTAAATGTTAACACACTGAAAAAGATTTTGCTTTAATTTCGTTGTACATGGGTACACTATGACAAAGGTAGTGCATTCTTCGTCTTATATCCATCAAATATACAGCAACAGGCAGTTGCTTGGTACTGGTAGGCCTATCTCAGAAGCTCAATACTGTAGCTAACAGCTAATTTAGCCAACTTGTATACAACTTACAAGTAATTATATATCTAACGTTGCTTTGCTGTTTTAATACAAACAACTATATCACGTGTGTAACTATGTGATCAGAAATAGGCAAATGCGTTTACTACTGTACGCGATGGGTTCATATCGGTGTCCTCTTCAAACCGTTGGTTGGTTGGTGGGTAAGTCCGCAGAAACTGTTTGCAAAATACTTCTGTTCCTTAAAATGGAACCTTACGTTTTCTTCTGTGAGTTTTTAATGGCAGATCGCAAATGACGTAAAAGGTGTATATACTGCCACCTACTGTACAGGAGTGTAAGGCCAAGCAAGGATGTTGGATTTAAATTACTCCTGCCTCTCTAACCGTTAGGCGTGGCTTGGGAGTGGCTTCGTAGAGCACTGAAGCAAGTGCATTCTGGGAGTTGTAGTATTTCATCCAATTTCAGTATACTGTGACTACCTATGTGGTTGGTTCCCGTTCTCTGCTATGTTTTGCAACTCTTGGATGAAGGGTTGATGTTGACCGTGTATCATGTTAGGGAAGAAGAAACTAAATTTTCTCACTTTGCTGCGCACTGACCTGTTTTTGGATGTCGAGAGAGAGAGTTGTGCAGTCTATTGCGTTGGAATGCGTTGTCTGACTAATGCCCAAATCACACCGAATCCGCTAGTTGCGTTGCATATGCTTAGTTTTGATGCAAAGCCCTTTGCCTCATTTACGCATTGTCTAGTGTTTCACAGCGCATGTAAAAATGGAGGAGAAACTTATAACCGGCAATTTCCACCAACTGCGGAATGGCTGCAGATCCGCTCCGGAACGGCGGTGGAGTCAATAGGTTTCCATTAAAGTCAATGTTTGTATTTTCACTGACTGCGGAACGGCTGCGTTCCGACTCTGTCCCAGCTCCGGCGATCCGCAGCCCTGCGGAGCAGATACGCAGAGCTTCTATTTCTGCCGGATGCCGGAGAGCTCCGCAGCAACTCAGTACAGTATATATGCTGTTATATCGCGCGATCATACGTGAATTCGCGAGGGTCCTCGTATATTCACTGTCAGCCATTCCGCAACCAATACGGACCTGGTTGGTATTGAATGATGGCGGAGCACGGAGCCGACACGCAGCGGAGCCGATCTGCAGCCGTTCCGCAGTTAGTGGAAATCCCGGGTAAGAGCGGTCGCCGGGTATCCTGCCATTTTTTATATAACAGCAGATGTCTACAGAGACATCAATCAAAAACAATATGCTTGGAAGAGAGATTCGAAAGACATTGAATTAGCAGGTCAGTAACTATAAGTGTTGGCTATACCAAATTTGTCACTGTTTTGAAAAGCTAGCAAGTGTTAGCTAGACACAACATCCAGTTTGATTAACGCATTGGTTTTAGCGCCAGAGTAGGAAAAATCCAATGCATGCAACACCCCGAACGCACCGCAGCCGCAATCAAACGCATTCCGCTATGCGTCTTTGCATCAATGGCGCACTCCTTCATTGGAAATAACTGGACTTCTGTTGTTACGCATATGCAATGACGGATTCTGTGTGATTTGGGCTTGAGGGTGATCAGCGCAATGCTTCATCTGAATTTTTGGATTTGATTAGAAAGCAATGTTATTTTTTTTCATTATATTAAGGAACACTTCTAAATGTGTTAATCTTATCTTCTATTTTGCCTGCAGCATCTTTACGTGCGCATGATAGACTGTGCATAATTAAGTCTGCACACATTGTGTAACTCCAGCTTCGTACCTGGAGCTGTGTACAGCTTGTAACCACAGCGGAAATCGCTGTGCTCTAGCCATGTCCGTTAAAAGTACACTTTCCCATTTTCCACACCTAAGCCTAGCCGAACTTTAACAAACTCAGAGGAGACTCAGATGTATTTCGCGGGCAGGTATTGTATTGCATTTTTCACAGGATTTGTAGTTTTATCACCACGTACATATCAACATCAATATCCTGAATCAACGTTCTGAGGGCAGCTTTCGGCTGGTTTTGTTACTGTTGCACCTTAAAAAATATCCGTGTGCAACGCAAAATGTACTTTAGTTCCTAATTAACATCGTCAATATGAATGACTCTGCTTTGTAGGCTACGACTCAATATTTTCTCTTTCTGTGGCCAGCGTTTCTGGAAAAGAACAAGGGTAAAGCCATTTTTAAGACCTGACTAAATTAAATTTAAGAACTTGGATGAAAATCTGGCCATTTTTAAGACGTTTTAAATCCTTAATTTTAAGGTTCAGAATTTCAGACTTTTTAAGACATTTTAAGACCCCGCGGGGACCCTGCTTATGGATGATTAACAGGTCAGAATTTTGCCAACAGCACACGTAGGCCTACTGCTCACAACATAATGGGGTATCTCAGTTAATATTTATGAATTTTCCTGGTATGAAGCCTACATATCTAAGAAATTATTTTAAAAGACATTGAGTGAGTTTCGTGTGGCACCAACTATATTTTTCAGAATAAAAGCATTATTTTGGAAAATGCACCCACAGAACTTGTGAAAAACCTTGTGAAATAGTATTTTTCATTGCATGGCACTAAACCAATTCATTGGAACTGCTGCCACAGGCTTGAACTAAAGTTATGGTAACACTTTACGGTAAGGGTACATGAATTATGAATTCATGCATGAATTAATTAATGATTTGTGCATTACTTCATTACTTTATATCTTATGACTCATCAGGAATTGATATGAGGTCATAGCCTCTCATTAATGAACCTCATGCATGAACACACATCAACTAAAGTATTAGGTAAGGTGGGTGCATCGTTATGCACAAGTTGTATTCAAATCAGAATTTGCGCAGTGATGACCACATTTTTTTGCAGAAAAATAAATAATCATGATAATGCTTCATAAATCATAATGATGTGCACACATACCTAATGCTTTAGTAGTGTTGTTCATGTATGAGGTCACAAGACTATGAACACGTCAATTCCTGATAATTCATGGGATATTAAAGAATGCATTAATACATAAATCATTACATAATGCATAATAATACATACATCAATTTATTCATGCATGAATTCATGATAAGCAGGCCTGATAGCGCTCCGGCGCCACACCAGATTTAAATCACAAAACTTAAATAACATTCTCATTTTCGTAACATTCTCATTTTCCACTATATGTCATCAGCAATTATGATTTTGGCACGCTCAGCAGCAGCTGACTAGTGACCACTGAGGAGCGAATGTACAGTGACAGGACAGAACTGCCATATTCAAACTGTGCCTTCGTGCTATGGCTGGTGCTGAGGCAAAGAGGGATGCGCTCAGCGCATGTCATAGGCTATATCACAACTGTTCAGCCACATAAAATTTATTTTAGGTTTTAGATATTTAAAGGCATATAATTTATAGCAAAACAATAAATGTATAGTTTGTAAAATATACAATGGTGTCTATGGAAGCAGCAATAGCAACCATTTAAAGTATATTTGCAGACATTTTTTTTCATATCAGACACACAGTGTAAATATCTATTTAGTCAACTCTATTTTTCTCCCAGTTCACTGGCCACTTACTTTCATGTATTTCAGGAGAAACTGATGAATTCACGTGCTGTAATAAATCCAAGACAGGAATCGCTGAACTGCGGCCCATTCTTGTCGATAAAGGCGTAAAGAATAAATGGTGCTGGTCTTGGACAGAGAGGGTGGGTAGAGACAAAAAGCCCTTTGGAAGCTGGTGTCAAAAACCCTGGCAACCAGCAGCATGTTTCTGCACTTTGTGCGCAAGGAAAATATTATATGGAACTAGCGGGAAAAAAGTGCTGCCACGGCACGAGTTAGACCCTAGTCATCAAGCAGCTGTCCGAGCAATTCAACACACCTCATGTTTGCCGAGGGCAACAGCCACAGCAGATCTCCGACCCTCAATGACCGATCGCGTGGCTGATTTAAAAATTAGCTTGTGCTCCTTCATTGCCGAGTTTGATCTGTCATTTACAATCGCTCATCCACTTGTCACTTTGTGTCAGAAAATAGCGGAGGATAACCTCGCCCTTAGGCATCTGTCTGTTTCGAGGCAACATGCGGGCTATCTTATTACACACGGCATCTCACCAGAATTTAAAAGAAATCTGTCGAACAAGTTTAAGAATAACATGTTTTCACTTAACATTGATAAGGCCACGGACAAAAGCATATTTTTCTTTATTTCTCACAGTTTTTCAGTTCTTGAAGCACTTTAAATTATTGCCAATTATTGTTCTCTTAATAGCAAATGGTTTTGAATAAACAAATTGAGTGTTGTATTACATACAGTTTTGTTGCACTGTAACTGTTTCAAAAAATATTTAAAATAAATGGTGCATATTTTGCAGAAAAAGGAATATCTCCTTGTTCATGCCCTTAGGTCAGTATTTCTTAAAGTGTCTGCGAAAAGATGACCTAAATGATTATAAAATCGTCACCTATTTAAGTAGATTTTTAATGCACTTGTGAAATCGTGATAACAGTTCTTGCCATTCCGTTGTGGATCGGTGGCTCAACCAAAGAGGAGTCAAAAGAAAAGATCAAGCATCCACTGAAAGCCGCAAAACTATAGCACCACAAAGGCCCACTGAAGCCGGTACCGAAGATACCGAGTCACGGCCACTGGCCACCACATTTTCGCAGACCACGGTGCGCTAACCATGTGAGAAAGTTAAGTAAAAATATCACAATGAGTACATAAAGTTTGGATTTTCCTGGACTGGGGATCTTGAGGATCCTAGACCTCACTGTGTTTTGTGTTATGAAATATTGGCTAATAAAGCAATGAGACCATCTAAACTCAAGTGTTAATTTGAGTCTAGGCACAAAGATTGTACAGATAAACCAGTGTCATTTTTTGAGAGAAAACGTGATGAGCTTGAGCGCCACATGAGTAAAAACACCTCACAGTTTTTTATGCCCGGTGAAAATGCAAAGGCTACTGAGGCATCATACAAAGTGTCTCTCATTGCAAAAACGGGAAAACCCCATTCAATTGGAGAGACTCTAGTTAAGCCTGCTGCAGAAGTTATGGCAAACGTAATGCTAGGGAAGAAAGCTAGTGATGACATGCACAAAGTACCTCTGTCCAATGACACTGTTTAGAGATGCATAATTTCAATGTCCGAAAATGTCCAAGAGCGGCTGATCACACAATTACACCCGTCCCTTCTTTTCTCTTCAGCTGGACGCGTCCACGGACATTAGTAACAAGGCAAATCTTCTGTGTTTTGTGAGATACATCCATGCGTGCTCAGTCCACGAGAATTTACTCTTCTGTAAATTCCTTCCAATAAACACCACAGGAGAAGCGATCTTTGATGCACTAAATGCCTTAATTGTGCATAATAACATTAACTGGAAATTGTGTTGGAGTTTGCACTGATGGTGCAACTGTGATGACAGACAAACACAAGGGCCTGGTAACGCGTGTGCATAATGTTGCTCCATCCGCTATGTCAACTCATTGCTGCACTTACAGAGAACAGCTTGCGGTGAAACAGATGCCAAGTTACCTTAAAACTGTTTTGGATGAGGCAGTTAAAATTGTCAACTCAATCAAAGGCAAGGCCCTCAAATCGTGTCTTTTTAAAGTCCTGTGTGAAGAAATGGGGAGTGAGCACACAAAACTTCTGTTCCACACTGAAGTGCGCTGGTTATCCCGTGGCAAGGTCTTGTCTCGTCTCTTTGAAGTGCGTAATGAAGTAAACTTATTTCTGCACCAAGCTGATGAACTGTATGATCGACTTCATAACTTTATGTGGCTTTCAAAACTAGCTCTTGCTGATATTTTCAACTTAGCACTGCAAGGAAAAGCGGTCACAGTCTTCACTGTACAGGACAAAATTACAGGGGCCCGCACCTAATTAAAGCTCTGGTGCACACGTATTGATCGCCGTGAATTTTACTGTTTCCCCACTCTAGCAGACTTTCTTCTCAAAACTAAAGAGACCCTGGGTGACGACACCGTCACAGCCATAAAGGAACATCTATAAGTCCTTCACATGCAGCTGGGAAAATACTTTCCAGCGCTAGATATGGACATTGAGTGGATCAGAAATGGCGACATCATTGAGCAATGTACCAAGCTCTCAATACAAGAAGGCAATTGTCTTGTGGACATTGCATCATATGGAGGTCTCAAAATATCATTCAAACAACAGCCCTTAACAGACTTCTGGGCTCAGCTCCTTCCTGAGCATCCAAAGCTTGCATAATCTTCCCTCAAAGTGCTCATGCCCTTCCCAACTACATACAACTGTGAAGTTGGGTTTTCCACACTGGTTGGTTTGAAAACAAAACATTGCAACAGACTAAACGTGGAGCCTAGTATGACACTGAAACTCTCCTCTTTGGAGCCAGACATTTAGTAACTGATGTGTGATAAGCAGCACCACTCGTCTCATTAATATTTTAGTTAAGTTTTTAGATGGAAATCTCAATATATAAAATCCACAGATGTATTAGTTTTGTAATGTACTAGTTTTTGTTTCATGTGTAAAATTCCAGTAATTTCAGTGATATTGGACATTAAAGATGAACTGAACTGGAATTTTAAGTAAAGGTGATAACAGATGTATTTTATTCTTCTCATTGGTACAATGATTAAAATGGCTAAATTTGTTAAAAGGGATAAAATGGTACGTTGAAAGTGTTGTTTTTGTTACATTAGTGCCGCCATTTTGGATTTAAACAATCTGCTATGTCACTGGTATCATAAACTACTACGTGGCTAGCACTAGCAGCTCAGCCATTGAGGTACAGTAATGAGTCTGTGGCTAACTGACATGACTGAGGAAACAGAAAACAACAGGTCGGGGGGGATTATACTGTATTGGACCTAGCTGCAGTAATGAATGGTATAGGGCTAAGGCAGCTGGGGTTCAAATACATTTCCACAGGCTACCTTTGACAAGGAAACCAGTCCTCAAGTCATGGCTAGCTGCCTTAAAACTGGTTAGCCCTCCGACAACCCCTGAGACTGTAGCAAGCATTTTTAGCGACAGACAATTTAGAGAGCTGTACTTTCAACACAACAGGGTCACTGGTGAGGTTTAAATCAAACAGACTGAAACATGAGTCTATTCCATCGTTGTTTGACTTTTCAGGCTACAGTATACAGAGCAGACAGATACAGTGCCTTGCGAAAGTATTCGGCCCCCTTGAACATTTCGACCTTTTGCCGCATTTTTTGTGAAGAAGCAACAACAGCTGGGACACAATTAGGAAGTGGAACGACATTTATTGGATATTTCAAACTTTTTTAACAAATAAAAACTGAGAAATTGGGCGAGCAAAATTATTCAGCTCCTTTACTTTCAGTGCATGTAAAAAAATCTATCCGCCATTGGCGGGTGGCGGGTGTTAATTTCCCACCCTGTCCGCCATCATTCAATACCCACCAGGTCCGTATTGGTTGCGGAACGGCTGACAGTGACTATACGAGGACCCTCGCGAATTCACGTATGATCGCGCGATATAACAGCATATATACTGTACTGAGTTGCTGCGGAGCTCTCCGGCATCCGGCAGAAATAGAAGATCTGCGTATTTGCTCCGCAGGGCTGCGGATCGCCGGAGCTGGGACGGAGTCGGAACGCAGCCGTTCCGCAGTCAGTGAAAATACAAACATTGACTTTAATGGAAATCTATTGACTCCGCCACCGTTCCGGAGCGGATCCGCAGCCGTTCCGCAGTTGGTGGAAATTGCCGGTCACTGTCCATGCTCACATCACTTGAGCCTTTGTCAAAATTAGCATGAAAACAAATCCCAGAGAATGGTCGACTCGGTACCCATGTGTTATTAACCCCTAGCTTTACTTTGCGCCGGAATTGTCTTTAAGTAATAGTTTGCTAAAGAGTGTGTATTATATATATAATGCAGAACAGCAAGACTCCTGGGATTTCACCAGCTCCTCAGCATCAGATTCCTCTGTGAAAGGGAAGGAAAAGAAGAGGAACGAAATGAAGATGCCAAGAAAGAGCAACAAAAAACAGGGAAAAATAATGTTATAATATATTGTCATACCTATCATTTAAAATTAAAAGCTCACAATCTGTTTTGAAGTAAGTTGTTTGTAAAATAAAGTTTATCACGTAAAGGATATTACATTTTTGTGTATACATGTGTGTATACACATAATATATATAATTTATTGCACCTACTGTACCCTATAACTACATGAAACAAGGGGGTAACAAGTGTCACTTTAATTTATGGCCCGCAGATACCATACTTACTCTGTAACTGAAGTTAGTTAGGGGGTAACAAGTTTGACTTACACTGTAACAACACAACACAAATGGTATCTTTACACAGTAACTAGAGAAAATAGTTCTAATTTTGTTTGCCTTGTTTTTACTATAGTTGCCTTGCCTATTTCTTATTTTGCTTGATGACCCAACAAAATCCTTTACTCTTTTTCTTTCTTAAGGTTAGTAGCTTATATTGAAAATTCTAAATAAAATCTTAGCAAAAACTTATTAATTCATTCCCCTGAATTTCTAGTTTTGTTGTTCAGTAATCTCCATCATGCATACTATGTACCCTGTGGTTAAAAAAGATATACTTAGGCCTATAAATATATTTTAATACCTATGTATTATTCCAAAAAGGTATGTGTGGATGATTATGATTTATTGAAGTATTTAAAATTTACTATATAAACTGCTGAACACCCATGCGCACTTTACAACCATGTCAGAGGTCTCTCCTGAATCTTCACAGTTCGCAGAATCCACTTGGATGATGTGACGGCAGCCACGGTACAATGACGCCACTGCGATCACTACACACCAGCTATATGTGGAGAGGAGTATGATCGAGCCAATTCAGTGAATGTGTGTGTTCTCCCTAAATTGCTTTCAAACATAAGAATGTTGTTTTGCATGTAGCCTAGGCCATATCACATACTATTTGAATAGTTAGCCCAAAGTTATGAATTAATTAATGTAGCCTTTATAAATTATTAGTAATTTTCCATGTTTTTTAGCAGAGTAGGTCATACATAACATGTAATATTAAAACAGTTAGCCCTTAGTTATAAAATACTCACTGCATATATTATTTGTATTTTTCCTGGTTGTTACCCCTTTATTCCCTAAATATAATAAATTGTATAATTACACGTACGTACTTTATAGGTACACTATAATTACCGAAAGGTCAGCTGTAAATTCTGTGTACTTACGCAGTACATTTTGGGCTGTAATCTAAAGCGTTACCGTCTTTTGCAGATAGTGAATTATATTTGTGGATTGTGTTTAATATTTGTAGATTGAGACATTTGTTTGTGAATAGTGATTTAAATTTGTAGATCATGACACATTTGTTTGTGGATCTTACTTTTATTTGTGCATCATCCTGTGCATGATCCGATTAAAGGCTTCGTTGGGTGAACATTGCGAAAAAATTATCAACAGTTCGGGAAAAGTGGTTTGATGAACCATGTGCGCGCCCCTAGTCATCCCACAGTTCTGTACAAGTAATTGTGGAGCTGCCTATAAGGCAGGATTAAAGAGGGAATTGGGAAGGGAGGAAATTTGGCGGAAAATCACAAAGATACTGGCCCTCATTTATCAAACGTGCGTAGAAACCAGTGTAGATCTGAGCGCAGAAATCATTTTACGACGAGACTCACGTGTGATTTACAAAACATTCGTATCACTCCAATTCCAGCATACGAATATACGGGTGTTGATAAACCAAATGGTTGAAGTCCATCGTAATTTAAATATCACGCCCACATTTATGCACGGATTAGAGGCCTCGCCCTTAGAATTTACGACATGGATAAGTGAAATCCGGCAAAGAAAAGGAATTTCTCTGAGATAAAAAGAGACGCTCAGGTCTCAGGTGAAGGCCAACCGCTTGGTATTAATTGGAAGTTTAAAATCAGGCATCGATTGTTAAAGGAAAATGCGGTGTTGACTGAGGTTACTTGCTACAGTCATTCAAAACTATTAACCAGAGCCTAAAGTGCATTTCAAATGAATTATTTATTTTCACTAAACCTTCCACATTGTATTTTTTAAGTAGGTCGAAGTCAGCTAAATTGGGCTATCAGATAAAATGGGCCAAATAATGTTGTAGCGTCATATATTTTAATATCTTAATAGCAAATCACTGATATTGCATTGTTGCTTCAACACTTGTGGACTTGTAACAAGAGTTTTGATTGGTCTGAGTTTTCTAGTCAGGCAGAGCAGAAAAATTACATTAGATCTCATGTAAAGCTTATTTGATGGTATTATAAGCCCTTTACCAAAAAGTGGCCCATTTTAGCTGACTTCACCCTAGCTTTCTTACACAAGATAGCACTTACTATATTACAAGCTCAGAATAAGATCCGTTCTCCTTCGTAGATATACCAGACCTGTCCCTGATCTCCCGCTAAAAGATCCCAATGTAGAGAGCACGCATTAAGGTCCTCCAGATCTGCCATCGCTTCGACTACAGGACTGCCAAAGCGCTTGTTTAAATTATGTACATATATATTATTTGATTGAAATTGTTGTTTGCCTAATTTCTGCCCTCATGTTCTAGGCCACCCCGAAGTGAAAGGGAAAAAATAAACCACTTAATAGCAATGTGCTGTATAAATTAATTTGTAATTCTGAAATGTAATTTGCAATATGGGGTAGTTGCTATGCAGACGCATTCATCAATGATTGCTGGTTCAACAATTCACTGAACAAGGTGGTTATACCATGAACACCGCTAGTCACACTATAGAATTTGCATACACGAAGTCAGACCAGACGTGAGATTTTATCGCAGCCTACGATCACGTTCAAATTGATAAATCCCTTGCTTTGTGTAGGAATCGCCGTACGCACGTTTCATAAATGAGGGCCACTGTGCCTTCAAATCTATCAGTGTCATCAACACTGCATGAGGGTAGGGGCCCCTCTTCCAGAGACAGGGTGTGATTCTCCTCAACTGAGGAATCAGGTGACTCAGTGGTTAGGGAGTCAGACATATAATCAGTGGCGGTTTCTCTAGGAGGCCAAAGGAAGCCTGGCCTCCTTATAAAAATATAAAAGATTTTAAAATATAAAATAAATTCACCGTAGGAATGATACATTTATGGTTGTTTTTTACTGACTTTGCAATTTCCCTTATCAAAACATTCCATTATCATTTTCAACTATAGCTGGTAGAGCGTAACAGCGCAGCTATGGCAACAAGGGGAACATTGTGGAGGTAGCTAGTGCAAGGTTTCACCGAGTTTGATAACACCGTAGTAGAGCACCTAGCATGAGCTACTACATTTACATGTACGTATGTCAAAGACAATTCAGAATTACATAATTTCAGCATTTGAACAGTCTATTGATCATATATTCTTTAACTTC
Source organism: Umbra pygmaea (assembly GCA_016801145.1). NCBI lineage: Eukaryota > Metazoa > Chordata > Actinopteri > Esociformes > Umbridae > Umbra > Umbra pygmaea. Next base: position 12,131 of record JACXGM010016868.1, read on the forward strand.
AGGAATTTGTTTCAACAGTCATTAAGTTATCATAAGGCAACATAGGCGCCAATACCGTTAGTGCTCCGGAGCTTGAGCACCCACGTCGTGTGCTAGACTGCAGTAGGCTACGTTCATTTAAAACTTACATTGCAGTTGTTTCTAAGTGGAGCGGTGGCATTGATTCTTATTTTCCCACGAAGATGATCGCGGTTACGTATCAGTTAAACTTTTTTTTAACCCTTTAATGTTCGACTCAACCGTTTGGTAGACCACACAATGTTTTTTTTTGCAGCAAGGATATTAAAGGGTTAATCCTATCTGTATTTGTGATAAGTGTCGCTGTCCTAAATAGAAAGATAGTCGGCTTTATTTTCAAGTTAATAGCCGTGTGTGCTCGTGTAGTTCGCTGTCCATTTCCTAAGGTTCTGATTTCTGTAATGCAATTTTTTTTTGATTTCTTAATTATTTAAAGGGCGTGCACGCCCATGTGCACCCACAGAGAAAAACATAAATTGGCGCCTATGTAGGGCAATATAAATATGATTTCCATACTAAGCTCACTGGCTTCCTCTGTAAAAATTGCCACGCACCACCACTGCATATAATCGGTAGGTTGCCAGTTCGTTTCCTGAGTAGACCAAATGTGATTATTCCCTTCAACACACCTAGGTTGCTCCATGTGATGTCCCTGTACTTGCTAGATTGCTAAAATGCTAATGACTGAATGTTCCAATTTTGTTTGTGAATGGCACATTACTACACTAGATTGATGTGCCCAACACCTCCTTTTATCTTTGCTCAAAAGTGTTTATTTATTACACTACAAATGACATACATTACTTAAGCTTTTATTTAGCAAAGCATGAGAAGCTTGAAATCAAAACAAGTTAACATCTGTAATTCCATGCAAATGTTGTTCTTAAGTCCATTACAGATAATAAGTATACCAGTTCTTAAGCGCAAACATCTTGTAGCTGATACAATACTACAGATACAGGAAATTACATCATCAATGTGAACTGAAAGAACACTCAACTAAAATTATCCAATCTAGTTTCAGGTCTTTACCACAAAACACAAGGTAGAAACGGTCAACCTAAAATGTTTCTAAAAGAATTTAACACAATGATTACGTTCATCTTGATTCTGTGTGAGTTTTTCTGATATCTTAATTCTGGTGTCTTCAGTTATTTTAATTGAATATAAATATTTTTTTCAAATCTTAGAATTTAATGTTGTTTATAATATTTTTAATGGATGAATGTTCTCATGGAAGGTGCAATTTCACAAGAAACTATGGTCCAAACAGCAACAAAAAAAGGTAGGTATATCAAATAATGATTTTCTATATAAAGTACTGTGTAAATGAATTAGGCCACCTGAGATTTATTTTATATTATTATTTACTTGAGCAGTAAGCGCTTATATATTTGTTTTTTGAGACACTACAGTGCATTTGAAAAGTATTCAGACTGCTTAATTTTTCCACATCTTGTTACATTACAGCCTTATGGGTGGAATATATATTTTTCTCAAAGTTATGCAAATGTATAAAAAAATAAAAACATAAATACTGTATCTTATATTTTAAATATTGTCCCGGTACTTTGATGGCTATTAAAGCTTGGAAGCTTCAATATTCTTTTCTTGTTTTTCTTAATACATTTTATTGTATTAGTGTTTATTTTGTTATAGATAAATAGCTGTAAACAATTGTCTGTACTACACATACTGTAATGATATTGCTTGGTAATTAGAAAAATTGTTTTTTTTGGATCATGATCAAGTATTACATATATATAATATGCTAATGTATACTATATATTGACATATTGGAAAACATGTACCAACCATGTAACTGTTCTTTTATTCAAATATAAGCCCAGGACATTCTTCCAGCAACTATCTTTTGGAGAAATACAGGAATGATAATTCTCGACAGTGATCTAATTTTAACATGCAGTACACATGGACGGGACACTGAACATCGACCGGTACATGTTTACTTGTGCAAGAATGGTGATGCAGTGGAAATGATTAAAAGTACAAAAGAGCTAATCATTTTTACCCTTAAAAGTGTCAATACCCAACAGAATGGTAATTACAGCTGTGTGTTCTCTGAAACCTATCATGAACTTCAGAAAGTTAGAGGAAAAGGAGACAATTCAATTTCTATCCAAGTGATTGGTAAGGATCTGTTAATTCTCTGGATAGAGTATTATTGTATTATATATACACAGATCAGTCATAACATTATGACCACCTACCTAATATTGTGCAGGTCCCCCTTTTGCCACAAAAGCAGCAGCCCCATATGCAACAAACTGTGATGCACTGTGTTCGGACACCGTTCTATCAGAACCAGCATTACCTTTTTCAGCCTTTGACTTACAGTAGCTTGTCTGTTGAGTCAGATTACACGGGCCTGCCTTCGCTCACCAAGTGCATCAATGAGCCTTGCAGCCCATGACCCTGTTGCCAGTTCACCGCTTCTTTGTACCACTTTTGATAGGTACTGACCACTGCAGACCAGGAACCCCACACAAGAACTGTCATTTTGGAGATGCACTGACCCTGTCATCTAGCCATAAAAATTTGGTCCTTATTAAAAAGTCACTCTAATCCTCAACTTGCCCATTATTCCTGCATCTTTATTTTGTCCTCAAAGTTGATGCATTAGAAGGAGGAAAAATGGGCAAGCTGATAGGTGTCAGAACACAGTGCATCACGGTTTGTTGTGTATGGGGCTGATGTTTATACAGTGCCTTGCGAAAGTATTCGGCCCCCTTGAACATTTTGACCTTTTGCCACATTTCAGGCTTCAAACATAAAGATATAAAACTGTAATTTTTTGTGAAGAAGCAACAACAATCATGAAGTGGAACGAAATTTAATGGATATTTCAAACTTTTTTAACAAATGAAAAACTGACAAATTGGGCGAGCAAAATTAATCAGCCCCTTTACTTTCAGTGCAGCAAACTCTCTCCAGAAGTTCAGTGAGGATCTCTGAATGATCCAACGTTGACCTAAATGACTAATGATGATAAATAGAATCCACCTGTGTGTAATCAAGTCTCCATATAAATGCACCTGCTCTGTGATAGTCTCAGAGGTCCGTTGAAAGCACAGAGAGCATCATGAAGAAAAAAAGAACACACCAGGCAGGTCCGAGATACTGTTGTGGAGAAGTTTAAAGCCGGATTTGGATACAGAAAGATTTCCCAAGCTTTAAACATCCCAAGGAGCACTGTGCAATCGATAATATTGAAATGGTAGATTTGCAGTGGTCTGATACTCCTTCCAAGACCCGGCCGTCCCTCTAAACTTTGAGCTCATACAAGGAGAAGACTGATCAGAGATGCAGCCAAGAGGCCCATGATCATTCTGGATGAACTGCAGAGATCTACAGCTGAGGTGGGAGAGTCTGTCCATAGGACAATAATCAGTCGTATACGGCACAAATCTGGCCTTTATGGAAGAGTGGCAAGAAGAAAGCCATTTCTGAAAGATATCCATAAAAAGTGTTGTTTAAAGTTTGCCACAAGCCACCTGGGAGACACACCAAACATGTGGAAGAAGGTGCTTTGGTCAGATGAAACCAAAATCGAATGGCGTAAAAGCAACACAGCTCATCACCCTGAACAGACCATCCCCACTGTCAAACATGGTGGTGGCAGCATCATGGTTTGGGCCTGCTTCTCTTTAGCAGGGACAGGGAAGATGGCTAAAATTGATGGGAAGATGGATGGAGCGAAATACATGACCATTCTGGAAAAAAACCTGATGGAGTCTGCAAAAGACCTGAGACTGGGACGGAGATTTGTCTTCCAACAAGACAATGATCCAAAACTTAAAGCAAAATCTACAATGGAATGGTTCACAAATAAACATATCCAGGTGTTAGAATGGCCAAGTCAAAGTCCAGACCTGAATCCAATTGAGAATCTGTGGAAAGAACTGAAAAATGCTGTTCACAAACGCTCTCCATCCAACCTCACTGAGCTCGAGCTGTTTTGCAAAGAGGAAAGGGCAAAAATGTCAGTCTCTCAATGTGCAAAACTGATAGAGACATACCCCAAGTGACTTACAGCTGTAATCACAGCAAAAGGTGGCGCTACAAAGTATTAACTTAAGAAGGATAAATAATTTTGCACGCCCAATATTTCAGTTTTTTATTTGTTAAAAAAGTTTGAAATATCCAATAAATTTCGTTCCACTTCAAGATTGTGTCCCACTTGTTGTTGATTCTTCACAAAAAATTACAGTTTCATATCTTTATGTTTGAAGACTGAAATGTGGCAAAAGGTCGAAAAGTTCAAGGGGACCGAATACTTTCGCAAGGCACTGTATATATTTACAGCTTTGGGAAAAATGAAAAGACCACTGCAAACTAAAACATTTCTCAGGTTTTACTATTGAATGGTACAGTATGTGTTTGAGTAAAATAAACATGTTTGTATAATTCTGTAACGTACTGACAATGATTCTCCCAAATTACAAATTAAAATATTGTCATTCAGAGCTTTTATTTGCCCCATTTTCTCCCCTCCCAATTGGTCTTGGCACTCATACTTCTGCGATTGAATTCATAAGCACCCAGTCTGCACACAAAAAGTCACTGGAGAGCGACAAGGCAAGGTAGATAATAGGAATGTCCCTATTCCAAATCCCCGGTAGCGTTATGCCATAGAGAAGCCATAGTCTCAATGGAGTTGATTTAAGAAAACTTTGTAGATTTTTTCCCAAAGCTGTATATTCCAATGTGACTTCATCTCTTTATTAACTTTAATGTTTCCTGTCTTTTTCTGATCATACAGATCGGATTCTCCCTGCAGACATATTGCCAAAAGGTTCCAGAACAGTGAAACAGGGAGAAATTGTGGAGTTTAAATGTACTATATTGGACCCCAGGATTCAAACAAAATATGTAAAAACCTTAGTTCACTCTTACCTCTGCAAAAATGGCAATGCTCTTCAGATGCAAGTTTTTGATGTTAAGAGTATGGAGGCAACTTTCACTGTTAAGAGTGTTAATAAGACTCACACAGGGAACTATAGTTGTGTGCTTGACCTACAATCAAAACCACTTATGAATACAACCAGGACATTATGTGGAAATAATGAAGAATTTCTTCAGGTTAATGGTAAGAATATAAATAACATTTACTGTATCTAAATACAAATTTGAATCATATTGTTACCGTTTATTATTTAACAATAGAACCGCCAAACGCTGACGCCAGCTGGCATTTGAATTTGTAATTAAAATATATCTGTAATTTTGAAAGCTACACCCTCCTCTATCCTTGACTTCCTAAACATGTGTATTTTACATTATTCCATTGTCCAATTTAAAAAATATCATACAGAAAGCTATTTATAGATGATTTCCATGTTTTTTACCCCTAATTCCTACTAAAACCGCCAAAGTCAGACGCCTCCTAACGTTGGTACCCAGCCAATTATCTGGCGCTAAGCAACCCAGACGCTTAGCACCTCTCACTGAATGAATGCTGTCAATGGCTGAATGGCCAATAACCTCAGTGTCACGATGTGTAGGTGTGGTGAAGGAGACCAATGCAGGAAGGACATGGTAGTTGCTCGTATTTATTATACAGTCCGGGAAACATATAGTCACTTAATGTAGTTGCAGGCGCACAGGAGAAGCGAGTACACAACGGATATACCTATATATATATATCCGTATGGCAGGCACGGTGGCCTAGTGGATAGCACTGTGGCCTCACAGCAAGAAGGTTCTGGGTTCAAACCCCGGTCATCCCGGGCCTTTCTGTGTGGAGTTTGCATGTTCTCCCCGTGTCTGCGTGGGTTTCCTCCGGGTGCTCCGGACATGCAGGTTAGGTTCTCCAGTCAGTGCCCCTGACGAAGGCACTGGCTTAAATCTGGAGTGGGTCCCCCCAGCTGTATATGGCTGCCCACTGCTCCCTTGAGGGATGGGTTAAATGCAGAGAATGAATTTCGCTACATGTATTTGTATGTGACAAATAAAGTAATGAGTCTGGAGTACAAACATCTAGAGCCACCGTGTACAGGCCTGTGCAGGAAATGGGCTACAGGTGCCGCATTCCCCAGGTCAAACCACTTTTGAACCAGAAACAGTGGCAGAAGCGCCTGACATGGGCTACAGGGAAGCAGCACAACAAAACGTCAACAAATTTTGCATGTCATTCGGAAATCAAGGTGCCAGAGTCTGGAGGAAGACTGGGGAGAAGGAAATGCCAAAATGCCTGAAGTCCAGTGTCAAGTACCCACAGTCAGTGATGGTCTGGGGTGCCATGTCAGCTGCTGGTGTTGGTCCACAGTGTTTTATCAAGGGCAGGGTCAATGCAGCTAGCTATCAGGAGATTTTGGAGCATTTCATGATTCCATCTGCTGAAAAGCTTCATGGAGATGAAGATTTCATTTTTTAGCACAACCTGGCACCTGCTTACAGTGCCAAAACCACTGGTAAATGGTTTACTGACCATGGTATTACTGTGCTCAATTGGCCTGCCAACTCTCCTGACCTGAACCCCATAGAGAATCTGTGGGATATTGTGAAGAGGAAGTTGAGAGACGCAAGACCCAACACTCTAGATGAGCTTAAGGCCGCTATCGAAGCATCCTGGGCCTCCATCACACCTCAGCAGTGCCACAGGCTGATTGCCTCCATGCCATGCCGCATTGAAGCGGTCATTTCTGCAAAAGGATTCTCGACCAAGTATTGAGTGCATAACTGAACATAATTATTTGAAGGTTGACTTTCTCTTTTTTTTGTATTACAAACACTTCTTTTATTGGTCAGATGAAATATGCTAATTCTTTGAGATAGGAATTTTGGGTTTTCATGAGCTGTATGCCAAAATCATCAGTATTAAAACAATCATCATAAACAATAAATGACCTGAAATATTTCAGTTGGTGTGCAATGAATCTAAAATAGATGAAAGTTTAGTTTTTATCATTACATTATGGAAAATAATGAACTTTATCACAATATGCTAATTTCTTGAGAAGGACCTGTACATAGGAAGACCACCTGACAAATAGAACACAGCTGAACGTAATCATTAATCACCAGGGGCATAATTTATAAACCCTTGGGTTTTGTATTAAAAAACATTTAGTCTGTGCATTTTGATAGTTGTCCTTTAATTAACCAATCGGATTTAATGCTGCACAATGGGAGTAAAAAGGCCAGTGGGACAGAAATCCGACGAAGTTTTCAGAAGCACATGATAAATATATCTGGTTTCAAAATTAATACACAAACACGACAATGCATATAAATATAACAAAAGCAGTAACTGAGAAACATGGGATTTAGTCTATAACTACCGAATGATTCTCTTGCGCGAGGATCTGAATGTAGCCTAATGTAGCCTCTTCTCTCTTTCAGAAATACTTTGAAATCCATGTTTGAGAACACTAGCGACGTATATTCCCTGCTAACATGAATGCCTTTTAATTAAATGTGTAAGTTAAAAAAACTATTCTGTGTATCGTTTTGAATAGGCATCGTATTTGACAAGTTATGTGCGCAATTACTGTGCATCGTCGAATGGATTAAACCAGCACAGGGTTCTGCCAATACCCAATTTGATGTACTACTGTGGGCTGATCTCATCTGATGATTAATTATAATTTCCCTTATTTATAATAAGCAACGCAATATAGCTAGTTAACCCTTATGCAGCAGTTTTTTAATGGGTTGTTTTTCCCTGAAAGCCCTGAGGAAAACAGAAAGGATAAAAGATTTGGTTGATAAAAATGGGAACAGTTCTGTCGGAACGAAACCAGTGAACCTCTACCCACTATTCTAGACTAATATTAAGGGTGAATCCCATTTCTCTGTCTTAGCCCTTCCCCTTACCCCTTCCCCTTAGTTTTGCGCGTTCATGTGAGAGTAAGGGCTATCCCAATTCTCATTTTGATCTAGGGGTAGGGCTAAGGGGAAGGGGTGCATACCCCTTAAAACTAAGCATTTTCGAGAGCTTACTTGAAACCAAGGGGTACCCAGAATACA
>JACXGM010016869.1:0-20138 GCA_016801145.1 Umbra pygmaea
CCTTGCATAAATATGGGCGTAATATTTAAATTACGATGGAATTTCAACCGTCTGATTTATCAACACCCGTTCATTCGTACGCTGGAATTGGAGTGATACGAATTTTTTGTAAATCACACGTGAGTCTCGTCGTAAGATGATTTCTGCGCTCAGATCTACACTGGTTTCTACGCACGTTTGATAAATGAGGGCCATTGTGTTGTTTAAGTGTTCCCTCACAAATTTCCACAAAGAGTGTCTTAGGTCTCACAGCAAGGCTTATACAAAAGCTATATTAATACCTTACAGATTTTAGATTTTAACTGTAATTTTATCTGTACATCTACACATGCAAAATCTGCAACCCTCAGACATGAGAATGTTGTTTTAAAAAATAAATTAATCAAATAACAATATTTTGATAAAATGTTCTGTATAAGTCTGACCATTGGGGGTCTAAATTAGATAACAATAATTTAAGCTTTCTGTCTTGAAGCAAAGTGTTGAAAAATGGATCCTCATAATATGCAATATATTTAAGGATTGTTTCCTAATTTGCATATGTAAATTGTTAAATAAATAATACTTGTAATACAAAAATATATTGGATTTATGAAACTTTCAACGGGTAAAGTTTCAGTCTGATAATATAAAAAATAACCTGTTGTTGGTGCCTGGCCTTAAAGTGGAACAACAGTCACATAATCATCCACTTGAAATCTGTTTCCAGATTAAAAGTTCCCCTTTCAAACAAAACAATTTTGTATGAGACAAAAGGGATGACAGCCAACCAATGGATTCACTCTCCAAACTACCTGCTGCCGTCCTGAAAACATTTAGTCACTAAAAACGACTTCTTCAAAGCAATGACTCATAGCAAACATGTTCACCAAACTTACTCTGTTCACATTAACACAACTCCATGGGACTTTGTCTGCACTGGTTTCATATAAAATTGATTAAGCAGTCCCTTAGTTCATTTTATTATCCAGGAATCATACATTTCCCAGAAATATTGAAAGAAGAATTGGACGGGATTTCCTCCTGGATGAACAAGCTCAAACAAGACTGCTGCCACTTGGCCTGGTGTGGTAGTCCAACATTTAATGGAATAAGCACCCTGATGTTGTAAATTAACGTAATCCATTATATTCTGGATATTGTGTAGTACATCAGAATTGTACACATGACAACTAGTGTGACCCGTACACATGGGAACAACTTAAAAGGAAGTTACAAAGTTAAAAACAGATTTGCACTTTTTGTTTGGCCCTTGAGTTGCTTCTCCATGCAAAAATAATCTTCACAGCAGTTGTCTCATACAGTATTCCATTATATGTACATGTGTATGCAGAAGGTCTGGAGATAGAAATACAACTATTTGTGTACAATTTTCAATAATATGTACAGTAACTAGACAAGTCAAAATGTCTGTTTTTGTTCGTGCCATGTTATGGGAGTTCCATTGACTACATTTTGTAAAAAACTGTAGACTTAACAGTACACTTCTTCCAAAATTAAATGAAAAGATGTCTCTGGAAGGTTGGAAAATAACATAGGAACTAGCATTTTAAACCAGAGGAAATTGGAGTTGTGGCCTCACAAGACTATATTCACCTTATTTTCAATTGAAATCTGGGCGGAGGTTGTTAGAGAACTTTTGTGTAATACTTCCAGTTTCCGCTTTCGGTCATTAGTTCTCAGCTCCCCGCTTTTATTACATTTCTGACTAACTATATATTGTGATAAAACACCAAACCTTATGGGAAATGGATTCCTGTAAATCAGGCATTTTATGTTCAGTGAGAGGATGTCACAATAATTGGTAGAAATGAAAATTGTTCCTACAGCAGCAGTGTTTTGATCACCAACCATATTTACGAAGCAAGTGCAGTTGTGGGTCGCCTTACGATTTGCACCCACCACCTAATTACGACAAGGCTATTTGGCTTTGGCTCAAAGCACTAAACTTAATTCTACTGTCAAACACTTTGAGGTGTATTTTTGTATGAAAAGGTGCTATATCAATAGATTAATAAAGACATTCTTTGTCCTTTTCAGAAGAAGTGCTTTTGCCAACAGCCTTGAGGGCTCTTCACAGCTGCTTTGTCAACGTGGGCCTCAGTACACTGGAGTTGAGATGCCAGTAGCCAATATTTTGGAGGATGTTATATATATATATATATATATACACAGTAAACATATATACTTACAAACATACTATCACAATGTCCCAGGTATATGTGAGTTTAGTTAAGTTTAGTTTGGTCATTGTTAGTTCAGAGTTTCATGTATTTAATGGTTTCTCCCTGTGTGTTCTGTTTTGATTCTGTTTCCTGCCTTACGTTCACATGACCCAGTCACATGTTTTAGTTGTCCTATAAGTTTCATTGATTAGTCCCAAGCTGCACGCCCTTCTCTTGTTCGTTAGGTATTTAATTCAATGTCTTTGTTTGTCTCTTATGGTTCATCGTCTTCTGTTAAGGTATGTGTTGTATGCTTGTTTCTTTTTATTATATAAACAGTATTGTCTTATGTTTGGTTTTAGTGCTGTTTCTCATTTGTTCTCGTTCTTTCTGTCTTTTGTTAAGTTTAAGCCATAGGCATAGATAACGGTCCCCACCAGATTTTGTCATGAGTCATTTTGTCCTCAGCGCTTTTTTGGAGAAAAAGACCCAGTGCGAGGTGGCAATCGGGAGAGTCAGGATTTTTACCGGTAGGCTGTTAATTTTTCACGGCTGAGAGGTCCGGTCTGATAGTAGTTATATACTGGAAGTGTCAGGACTTTTCAGGTGCTGAACCCAAACGCAGACCAAGACAACGTGGGTGGTGAAAGAACAGGTGGGTATTTATTGGAGACAAAACACAAAGGTACTGGTAATGTCGAGAGTGAAGACAGGTGAGTCCGTGGGGTGTAAAGATGATGGCGATGAAGAACGGGTAGGGAGGTGAGTACAGGTGGATGGTAGTTCAGACGTTGTAGCGGATGGTCCTAGTTGCCAGGCAGGGGTGGAGATGATTCCAAGGGTGGAGGCAATGCAGGCAGAGGAACGGAAACCAGTTAACAAAACACACAACAACAGCTTCAAAGCAACAGAGACTGACTAGAAGAAAGACTCATGCTGGCACGCAAACACCACATACTGGTATGGCTAACGATCCGGCAGAGACTGAATGTCAGTTCACAGCTTAAATAGGGTGGTGATGGTAATCAGGACCAGGTGGGTTGATTGCTGAGGAGAAACAGGTGAGAGCAGGTTCAGGAGATCCTGGAATCCTCGCCTTGTAATCGTTGCCAGGCAACCGGAACAGGGTGCGTTCAGGAACACAACACAACCACACAAGACAGACAGGAAAAACACACTCAAGGGGATGGGGTGGTGACAGGAAGTTTTTAGCCACATAATTTAGACCGCTGGTCTAAATGGTGTGGCCTCTGCTCAGCCCGTACAGCGGGCCGCAGCAGCCTCTGTCAATGAGACGCTACCGCAAGCACCCCCACCGGTCTACGAACCTGTACCCAGCACTTCTGAAAATGCACTTCCAACAATGTCTTTGTCCCCAGCACATCTGAAACCAAACTGACGCCCATGAGTTAAGCATTATATCTATTGAATAAAGAAACCCAAATATTGTCAAGACGCACATTTTTTCTACAGATGAAAGAAGGCAGTTGTTAATACGGTACACTAACGCCTAAGACATGGAGGCTTTACTCAGCAACAGCCAATACCATGTCTTCATAACGATTGCTTCTGCACTTTCAAATCTTTTAATGCACTCATAGTGCATTTATCTGTTTGGCACTGTCACTCAGACATTGGGCAAGCAAGTAAACCCACAGTTGTTTCACTGCCAGTTATGTGAATACATAGAGCCCTGCACTGAAGCTGAGTTTTTCACACACTTGCGCAGCCATTTAAAACTTAAGAGTTCTGTGTCCATATGAAGGCTGTGATTTTTACAGCAATGTACTGTATATTCAACAGTTTAATGCACACAAATGTAAAGTACACAGAGGGAGTGCTACAACACATTTTAAAATCGGAATAGTATCAAACATTGAACATCAAGATCAGTTGACTTTGATCAGTGGAGAAAGATGTTTCCTCACAGGATGACACTGAGTTTGAGGAGTCTGTAGGTGACACACAGGACCTTGAAACTCAGCTGGAACGTAACCTTGCTGCTCTGTTTTTGAAAATGCTAACAATCCTGCATATATCTGAAAGTGCTGCACAAGAAGTAACTCAGCAGATCAGCCAGATCACTTGCGTTCACAGCCATTACTTCAAAGTAAAGTCCAGAAGATTATCAGTCACCATTGTGGTGATGTGGATAATTCCATAGTGAGTGACATTGTAAATGTAGTTTCACAAAGTAATGTCCTGCTGAAATTAACATATACAGGAGGATCCCAATCAACTAGCAGGAGAACATCTTATATACAGCAAGAATTTCCTCTCGTTACGCCAGTTGATCTTATTCTGTTTTATATGTCCCCACACTGAAAAGTTTGCAGTCTTTGTTAAGCAATAAGGATATTTTGGATAAGGTGCTGCTTGTAGAGACAAATTCATCAGAAGGATACCATTCATTCAGAGACGGCTCTCATTTTAAAGAAAATGTTCTATTGAATGTGGAAGAATTTAATATGTATATTAATATAAAATTGATTAAGCAAGATAATTGGACTAGATATCCTCCTGGATGAACAAGCTCAAACAAGACTGCTGCCACTTGGCCTGGTGTGGTAGTCCAACATTTAATGGAATAAGCACCCTGATGTTGTAAAGTAACTTAATCCATTATATTCTGGATATTGTGTAGTACATCAGAATTGTACACATGACAACTAGTGTGACCCATACACATGGGAACAACTTAAAAGGAAGTTACTGAGATAAAAACAGATTTGCACTTTTAGTTTGGCCCTTGAGTTGCTTCTCCATGCAAAAATAATCTTCACAGCAGTTGTCTCATACAGTATTCCATTATTTGTACATGTGTATGCACAAGGTCATTCAAGGTCATTCAAAATTGAATGAAAAGATGTCTCTGGAATGTTGGAAAATGCATGAACTAGCCTCTAAAAACCAGAGGAAATTGGAGGTGTGGCCTAACAATTCTTGGAGGAATGTATCCAGTTTGAAAACACTGTGGAACCAAATAACCATACCTTAGTGATGGAGGTTTGTTTTACATCCAATAGAAATGTTAGCGCTGGGAGCCAGCACTCCATTTTTATTATTTAAATAGAATAGTTTCCAAACCTCAAAGGAGGACAAATGAGATTAGAGGTATGGCCTTGTGAGACTAGGGAAAAGGTGACCATGAAAAGACAGAACACATAATACCCCATAACAGCAGACATTCAACAGCTCATAGTCAAAAGTGTTTTGGTTGATTCCATGAAACCGGTGCCTTTTCAACTTTGGAAAATTAAAATATCAAATATCTTTAATGACCATATTTGAATATCCATGGAATGAATACATCTTAAAATAACAAGAAATTATACTGTGCCATCTCAGGCTACATATGTTTTCATTTTATGAATATTTATCTACTTCATATTTTGATATTTATGTCAGGCCTGTTACAGACACAAGTGTTACTTTATACTATAGTTTCAAAACGAAATATGTAATATGTTATACATACACTCACCTGAAGGATTATAAGGAACACCATACTTATACTGTGTTTGACCCGCTTTTGCCTTCAGAACTGCCTTAATTTTACATGTCATTGATTCAACAAGGTGCTGAAAGCAGTCTTTAGAAATCTTGGCCCATATTGATAGGATAGCATCTTGAAGTTGATGAAGATTTGTGGGATGCACATCCAGGGCACGAAGCTCACGTTCCACCACATCCCAAAGATGCTCTATTGGGTTGAGATCTGGTGACTGTGGGGGCCACTTTAGTACATTGAACTCATTGTCATGTTCAAGAAACCAATTTGAAATGATTCGAGCTTTGTGACATGGTGCATTATCTTGCTGGAAGTAGCCATCAGAGGATGGGTACATGGTGGCCATTAAGTAATGGACATGGTCAGAAACAATGCTCAGGTAGGCCGTGGCATACAAACAATGCCCAATTGGCACTAAGGGGCCTAAAGTGTGCCAACAAAACATCCCCCAAACCATTACACCACCACCACCAGCCTGCACATCGGTAACAAGGCATGATGGATCCATGTTCTCATTCTGTTTATGCCAAATTCTGACTCTACCATCTGAATGTCTCAACAGAAATCGAGACTCATCAGACAAGTCAACATTTTTCCAGTCTTCAACTGTCTAATTTTGGTGTGCTCTTGTAAATTGTAGCCTCTTTTTCCTATTTGTAGTGGAGATGAGTGGTACCCGGTGGGGTCTTCTGCTGTTGTAGCCCATCCGCCTCAAGGGTGTGCATGTTGTGGCTTCACAAATGCTTTGCTGCATACCTCGGTTATAACGAGTGGTTATTTTAGTCAAAGTTGCCCTTCTATCAGCTTGAAGCAGTCGGCCTATTCTCTTCTGACCTCTAGCATCAATAAGGCATTGTCGCCCACAGGACTGCTGCATACTGGATGTTTTTCCCTTTTCACACCATTCTTTTTTTAAATGGTTGTGCGTGAACATCCAAGGAACTAAGCAGATTGTGAAATACTCAGACCGGCCCGTCTGGCACCAACAACCATGCCACTCTGAAAATGGATTAAATCACCTTTCTTTCCGATTCTGACATTCAGTTTGGAGTTCAGGAGATTGTCTTGACCAGGACCACACCCCTAAATGTATTGAAGCAACTGCCATGTGATTGGTTGAGTAGATAATTGCATTAAGGAGAAATTGAACGGGTTTTACTAATAATCCTTTGGGTGAGTGTATATTATGTGGAAACAGCTGCACTTCTTCACCTCCTGACAAATGTAATAACATTAGACTAACATATTTCCCACATACAGTACAGAGTCATATACAAACCCACAAAAGGTTAAATCAAATCAAACACTGATAAACTCCTGTATCTGTTATTTAAAAATGCCATAATGAGCAGAATTGTATTCTTTTTCATAAGGGAAGAGCCCAAACATCTTTGTGATCCTAATACATGCATCTCTTTTTTATTTTTATTTTCTATTTGGGGAGGGATCCACCACTTGTCTACAAATACAGAATAGATCAGGACAGTGTGTACGTTTGCATCAGCTCCACAACATTTCTGTTTAGTTTTTTTGTCTATTTATTCCCCATGTTATTCTCACTTCTAACCACAACATTTCTGTTTAGTTTTTTGGTCTTTATTTATTCCCCATGTTATTCTCACGTCTAACCACAACATTCATCCTATAACCAACATTCAAAATGCATTTGCCTTTTCAAATGTTTGAACAATGTTTATTTGATTTGTTTTTTGTTATTTATTTTAGCTTTTTATTTACTTTTGTTTGGGCAGAGTAGAACAAATGTTTCTTAAGCAAAAAAACAACCTTAAATTTATATTGTTCTCCTCTTTTAGAATCTTCTATCTTTCAGTGAGAGCCCTGACTTCAGTCCAATAGTCTAATTTGTTTCATCATAGCATCTAAAAAAATATAGTTCCATCCAAGACGGAAAAAAACAACCAGTTCAGTTTTAATTTCATCAGCTATTTTAGTCTTACTTGGTTTTTATCACTATACAAAGACTCTAAACTAAATTTGTATAGTATTTGGTCAATGCATTTGGATTCTGCAGATGATGGGACATAAGACATTGGCTCAATTGACACTATTACAAAGTACGAAAATACAAACATTATATATTTTTAGTTTTATTTTAGTTTTTTTTTTTTAATACGTGGGCAATCTTTTACTTCCATCATGTGCACAATCAGATAGCCTTGTCAAATAACAGAAGACCTCTTGTCTACAGATATGAGTACATGAACCTGTTGATGGAACCGTTGTAAATTGAAGTAGGCTGATAAAACTGGAAGACGAAAATGACTGTCCAAATAAACCCTGAATTGTAAAATGGCAGATCCACCTCTTTCTCACTAGCATGAATTGTATACAAAAAAAAGGACATTCTATGTCAACACTACACATGACATGATGCTGTGTGCCTGTTTTTGTAAGTATAGTAGGTGTGTTTGTGTTTGTGTGGGAAGGTGTTAAACATAGATGCCCTTCATAACACTATTGAAACACACCCACTGAGAAGTTGGTAATCCGGGTGTTTTTGTCACACATTGTGTGTGTCTTTAAGTGTTGTTCTGTGTTTATTCTAAGGATTGGGTGTGTACTTTCTGAGTGTGAAACTATGTCTCTGTATATGTGTGTTTTGAGGGATAGAGGGGTGCGTTAAGCCAAGGGGTTCATTTTGCCATCCGTTTTGTCTAGGAAACCCTATAAAGAAAAATGTGTAATTTCACTATTTTGAGGATAATAAGCTTTCCCATAAAACCTAATGTCATCAGATGACATATTGTTCTTTGCACTATTTACATGTAACTTTTTTTTAAACATTTTTGTAATTTAGTGAACAGCAGTGAATACAGGGATATCCCCCTGGAGCAACTTGGGTAAAATGCCTTGCTCAAGGACACAACGCTAAGTTAGGTATCAACCTTCTGACTAAAAGTCTGATTCCCTAACCACTGAGACATCTGACACCGCTATTTCACCATTCTGCTATAAATTACTATAAATTCTATTTAAATTACCTCTGTGTTTCAAGGAGAACTACTCTGACTCAAGTGTATTGATAACTGTGTAAATTACTGAGTGCAGGGGAACTTTAATAAGTCTTTGGCTATATTTTGCAAAATAATTATTTTTAGGATGAATTGATGATATGTCGTTACTTTGTACAAATGAAACATACTAAATTATGAAAACATATATTTTTAACAGTAAAAGAAATATAGACCTTATTTGAGGTAGCCTTAATTTCCGAAGTAGTGGAACCATAATCACTTTTTGCCACTAGGAGTTATGTGGATTCTCTTTTATTATGTGTTCACTATTTCACTCTATATGGTCAAGGATGAAAATACTTTTTTGGTAAGAACCAAAAATAAGACTCATCAAGTGAATTGTAAAAAAGAAAAAAGTTATTTTTTAGGTTTTACATTTGTGTTGAGAGGTGATTAAATTTATTCATTTTAGACATAATAATTGTTATCACTTCACTTTTTCCACATTTTGTTATGTTACACCCAGTGGCGGCTGGTGCTTTTTTTTGGGGGGGTGGGCGTTTTCTTTTGGAGTGGTGGCAAATAAATACAAACAAGTACTTCAAAACTGGTTAAAACAACCAGCACTACTTTATTTAAACAACTATGTATTTAAGAAGAGCAAGACAATATGATGCAAGATTCAAGTTGCAAACATAAGAGGAGAGTTGACTGAGGTTTACTTAAACTACACTATATCCTCCCACCCACTACCAAAAAGCGTGTTAACTACTTGAATATAAGACAAAGTAGTTTGTGTGTTGCCATGTTATCAGACTGTATTTTTCACTGTTACATGAAGGTCAGAAGTATAAGTGGTGCACTACTTTATTCTATTTTGAATAGCCCATTCAGTTATTTGTTGACACAATACATTTGTTTGGGTATCTAGCTGCAGTTTGTGGGTTTAAATGGTTTAAATTAATGTTAAAGAGGTGTTTTGGTGTCAGTTAATTATGACTAGTGGAGCAGGGTGAAGCTGTAGCATTTAAGTTGACTTAATATTTCATTTCATTATTTATTTTTATGTTGCCAATTTCTGATTTTCAGGATGCTGTATAATATGAAAATGTTGATATTTGTGAGGATTTATATAAAAAAGTATTGAGTCTGTAGAATATGATATTTAGGCAGAACAGCCCTGCAGCATAACAAGAATGTAAAATTATATTTTGACTTCATTTTTAGATTTCTATAACAAACTCACCTCTGCTGCTGGACAGAAACCAAATTCAACTTTGCTATAGTTTCCAGTTCATCAACGCAGTACCATGTTGTTTTAGATAGCTGTTGTGGACGTAATGGTGATGTATAAACCTGCAGGCACATTCCTCTTACTGTGTTCAACAATGACCACACTTCAGAACTAGTGACCTGAACATGTATGGAATTCCTCTCTCTTGCCTAGGCTCCAGTGAAAATGAATTGGCCACCCCGCATTGGAATGCCTTCATGGTTTGGGTGGCATTCCAGTAAAAACAAAAACATTTTCTTCATTTAAACATTTAACTGATTTCCATGCATATTCCAGGGGACGGATTTGGGAGGGTGCTTTCCAGTAAACCTTACCTTTGTTTCCTGTCTAGATTGGTGTAAAAGGTAGATTATTCTCTTTATAGAATTATGCTGGATGTGAAAAAAAATGCTAAACTCACCCCTCTACCCACTACATTTTAGTTTTGTGCTCTTTTAATGAAAGTGAGGGTCTGCCAAAGGTGGTTAGTTACTGTTGCTCAACCCTGTGGTGTAGCTCATTGTGGTTATATTTTAATGAGTGTGTCACCTTCCTGTGGTGGCTGTGGCAGTTTGACCTGAAAGAAATGTGACACAGATAGAAGAGAGGGGACAGGGGGTTCATGAGCTAATGATTTTATTTTTAATTCCTTTATTTAAACTGAGAAATTGACTGAGACCAAGGTGAAACATGGTGAGTAAGGAAGAGTCAGGAGACAAGTGCAAAGTTGAGATGAAATATTTAATAAACCTGAAATAGATACAAAATTAAAAGGACTGCAATTAAACACACACGCAGAGCTGGTCCTGACCTTCCTGGGGCCCTAGACAAAATACTGCTAAGGGGCCCTAGACAAAATACTGCTAAGGGGCCCTCCTACCTGACCCATAAGCCATTTAAACCATTTGCCATTGCCACACAGTATTCCAATGTTCCCGCTTTTAAAAAAGGTTGCTCCATTTGTTGGTGTAAGAAAAAGTAGACCTATACAGAACAGAATGATGTATACATGTAAATATTTATTGAATAGAATATTTTCAATAGAATTGTAAGATAAGGATGTCAACATAAGCAAATAGGCTATGGCTGCAGATACAATTGCGGCGCAGATGGCTCAGTGGGTAGGGAGTCAGACTTGTAGTCACAAAGTTGCCAGTTCAATTCCCGACTGAGCCAAATGTCGTTGTGTCCTTGGGCAAGACACTTTACCTTTTTTTGCTCCCAGGTCGTTGCTGTAAATAAGAAACTGTTCTTAGTCAACTTACCTGGTTAAATAAATGTTAAATAAAAAAAATTAAAAAATAAAATATATGTTAAAATAGTACAACATATACAGCTGTATGATTAGCTTTGGCTATACAATGTATACACACGCCTACTGTATTTGCTATGGCTGCTATTATGTCTTTAAATAGTAAAATAAGCTAAACATTGACACTATGTGCAATTCGGTTTCATTTTGATCAACTTTTTTAATTGACTCGGGAGTCATGACTGAAATGAACGAAATGACTCAAGAGTTGTTATTTTTACCAAATGACTCAAAAGGTTACTGACTCAGGGGTGGTGTAACATTTTATGTTGTTGAAGGAGTCAAAATACAGGAGTGCTTGCCATAGTTGTTTTATTTGTAGCAGGAGCAAAGTACTACTGGAGAAGCATATCGAACAACACTGAAATAGTCCACTATGCAATACATGGCATAGTCACGGTTGGTAAATAATGAACACAGCATGCCTCTTATAGCAATGTGCTATGACATATTATGTGGTAAAGTCAGGAGATACATACTACTACGGATATGCTATTCTAGCTCTACTTACGTAAACAATGTCCGACTGGGGATTACCAAAATAGAGGGACTTACATTACATACAGTACACATCATGATGAGGGGAATTGGTACGTGGTGCATGTGGTTAGACAAAACAGACAATCTATTGGTTGATGAATAGTTAATGTTCTAATGTCCGGGATCAAAACAGAAACAGCGAATGGATCGGTGAACTGCGTTGTCGATCTACCCTCTGTCACGGCTCAAAGCTGTAATGTAACAGAGTATATAACAGAGTACCCGCCTTCAAGGAAGTTAATGGAGAGTAGCTAGACTATCTGTACAAATGAAATGCACGTACGAGAGTGTGGTAGGACCAGGCTTGTCTGGATATGGAGTCACACTCAAAATCTAAGTGGAAAACCACACTACAGGCTGATTCAACTTTGATGTAATGACCTTAAAACAAGTCAAATTGAGGCTCAGTAGTGTTTGTGGCCTCCACGTGCCCGTATGACCTCCCTACAACGCCTGGGCATGCTCCTGATGAGGTGGCGGAGGGTCTCCTGAGGGATGTCCTTCCAGACCTGGACTAAAGCATCCGCCAACTCCTGGACAGCCTGTGGTGCAACGTGCAGTTGGTGGATGGAGCGAGACATGATGTCCCAGATGTGCTCAATCGGATTCAGGTCTGGGGAACGGGCGGGCCAGTCCATAGCATCAATGCCTTCCTCTTGCAGGAACTGCTGACACACTCCAGCCAGTAACACTTTACAATAAGGCTCCCTTATAAAGGGTTTATACATGGTTTATAATTAGTTTATAAATTATGTTGTAAACCATTTATAAATCATTAACAAAATTTTATAACTCATTAAAATAAAAAGGCAACTGTCCCCTGATGCTTGCCAAATAGTGCGCCCACGTATCTGTACTACTAATCTTCAGATAGGATCCTTACCAGGATCATTAGTATCAGTTCACTGGGTTGATTCATTTAGATGTGTCCTGGCATCTCATTTTTTATGTCCACATATTTTTGAGTTTTTTTTACAAATTTCACATTTGTAACTGCAAAAAGTGTAAAACATAACCATTTACTAATGAGTTACTAAAATGTGTAAATGGCATAAGGGAGCCTTGCTGTAAAGTGCAACACACAACTATTTACTAATGAGTTACTAATATTTGTATCTGCCAAAACTGAGACTTATTTTAAAGTGTAAACCACATCACCATTTATTATAGTAGGGTTTTTGTAACAGTGTGTATTCACAGTTTTAGTGAAGAATTTTAGTACTATTTGTATTGTGCAAATACACTTTTTTATTGTGCAAAGTTGTTTACCTTGTTTGTGTTATGTGCAAATGTTAGTAAATCGTTAATAAATGGTGGTGTGTTTTACACTTTACAATAAGGCTTCATTTTGGATAGTTGGTTACTTATTAATAATGGTTTACAATTTGAAATGAACAAACTCATTAGATTTACCGGTTTATAACTCAGTAGAAATGAATAAACTCATTAGAGTTTTACTCTAAAACCAGATTGAAATGGGTCTAGAAACTGAAAAGTATCCAGGTATGAGGTAAACTGTAACAGTTAAGCTTTTTCCAAAATCTTTGAAATGAATGAGAGTTTAGAGATAGGCCAGTTGTTGTTATGCACAGTGTGGTCAAGGTGATGTCCTTTTAATAGGGTCTGTACGATGGCATGTTTAAAACTTTCTGGAAAAACATAATTTATGAAAGAGCAATTTATTATAGCTAAGAGGATGGGGCAGATTGTGTCTAAAACCTCTCTTAACAGACGTCTAGGCAATAAATCTGATTGACAGAATGTGGATTTCATCTGAGAATTTTTTTAAGTAATTAAGAAAATTTGTAAAACTACTGGATGTAGGGACCAAGTTAGAGTTATCTATGTGAAAAGGAGAGAGGTGTGATCTAATATTCTGTATCTTCTGAACAAAAAATTCAGAAAATTGTATGCACATCTCAAGATTCACATCAGGAACTGAACCAACCACAGGATTAAGCTGCAGGAAATGGGAGAGGGGTTGGACAACTGGACGGCTGGAGAGTGACCTGCTGCTTTGGGCAAGGAGAGGCTACATCAGCAACAGTCTGGAAGATGGCTTCTGGTCCTGGATTAACTGTGTCAGCGGCAGTCAGAACGGCAGCAGCAGATCCAGTGAGGGCTGTGTAAGCAACGGTCTGGCCGATGGCCACAGGTCAAGCGACGAATCAGGGTTCAGGGGTAACGCCAGAAGAGCAAGGGCCTGGGCCGGTACTGGCTAAGGGGACTGCAGACTGGACACTCAAGGCTGGGGCAGTAGTGGATGCGACAGTGACAGCCTGGTCCGCAGTGTAAGGTCCAGGAGACATGCTAGCTGGCTAGGCTGCATGGCTAGCAATACAGGACCCTAGGGTTTTGTTACGTGGATAAGCATCCTCACTAGTGGGACAGGAACCTGGGGAGATGCAAGCTGGCTAGACTGGCACGCTAGAGGTACAGGAACCTGGGGTGATGCTAGCTGGATAAACTTTCACACTGGTGAGAGAAGAGCTTGGGGTGATGCTAGCTGGACTGAAGTCTGAGGATGATCTAACTTTACAGGATCCTGAGGCTGAACTGGATGTTGAATCGTGATGCCAACCCAACACTTCATCAGGTACACCTTGGTAGACCCCTTTTTCGCCTCAAGAACTGCCTTAATTCTTTGTGGCATAAATTCAACAAGGTGCTTGAAACATTCCTCAGAGATTTTGGTCCATATTGGCATTGTTGCATCACACAGGTGCTGTAGATTATGCATCCATGATGTAAATATCCCCTTCCACCACATCCCAAATGTGCTAGATCGGATTGATATCTGGTAACTGTGGAGGTTTCTTTGGAAAATATCTATGTGTGCACACTTGTTGGGCAACTATTTTTGTGCAAAATAATTATGCAACTAAATAAAATAAGAAAAGTTTCCCATCTCACTTATTGATTTATCTGTTAAAGTGAAAATAATAAACAAACAACAAAAAAATTACAGATAAACATTTCTGACATTTCAAAACAAATCAGTGGCCAATATAGCCACCCTTCTTTTCAATACAAGTCATAAGTCTTCCATTAATGAAGTCTGTCAGTTTCTTGATCTGTTGACGGTCACCTTTTTGTGCAACAGCAACCACAGCCTCCCAGACACTGTTCAGAGAGGTGTTATGTTTTCCTTTACTTTGAATCGACCATATAAGAAGGGACCACAAGTTCTCAATAGGGTTTAGGTTAGGTGAGGAAGGGGGCCATGTCATTATTCTTTCCTCTTTAAGGCCTTTACTGGCTTGCCACGCAGTGTAGTATTTTGATGCATGAGATGAAGAATTGTCCTGGATAAAAATCATGGTCTTCATGAAAGATGCAGACTTTTTCTGTACCACAGCTTGAAGAAAGTGTCTTGAAAAAAACTGGCAGTAGGTTTGGGAGTTGAGTTTGAGTGCATCTTTAACTAACCAGGTCCAACTAGATCATCTTTAATAATTCCAGCCCATACCAGTACCCCACCTCCACCTTGCTGGCGTCTGATTTGAAGTGGTCTGAGTGGGCCCATCTGTCTGGTCTGTCAAGAGTCACTCTCATTTCATCAGTCCACAAAAACATTTGAAAAAGGTTTCTTGGCTGAGTCTTGACATTTCAACTTATGTGTCTTGTTTAGTGGTGGTAGGGTCAGGGGTGTAGCACAAGATCCTGGGCCCTATGCATAGGCAGTCCTGATGGGCCCCCATGTTCCTCAGTCCTGGTAGCACTTCTCTACAGGTATTTTTTAGAATCAAATATTAGTCTGAGTTATAAGAGTTTGCGGTGGTGGATAAAAATATAGTTTAAGTTGCTTTGATTTCGTAGCTGAAGCTCCTTTTGTAGCGGAGCTCACGTTATCCGCTGCATTCTTGGCCACTAGTTTGTGGTGGCATGTGACGATGCATCTTTAGATTCAAATTACTACCGACGTGGAGTGTCTTTCTTCCTGTGCATAAGTTGTACTTTACATAAACATTCTTGCCTTTTACCTCAACGAGGGAAAAGTACTGCTTATTATACTTACAGTTCGCGAAAGCTACCTTTGAACTCGTTTGACTTGCCATCGCTCTGACTCCTGGCCGTTGGTGTGTGCGACTGTCTGTGCGTGTGTGAACTGAACACCGAACACCCGCCCTACTCTGCCTCTGGTTGGTTGGAAAACGATGGAAATGTACTCTAAGCCAATCATCATCAGCTGTGGTTGTCTACCACCCCCCTGACACACACACACACCAGAGAAAAAAACTTTGCAGGTCCTGCAGAAAGGAAGCTAGCGCTTCATTGAGCTTAACGCCACATTTTATTTTGTCAGTAATGGTAACGGCGTTGTAACGGGGAAAACAGTCATTCATTTGATTTCTCGTTAATGAAAATACTAACGCCGTTAGTAACGCCGTTTGTTTATAACGCCGTTATCCCCATCACTGCTTGTACTATATAAAAATATAATTGGAAAGTATATTATCTTCTCTTTTAATAGGTTGTCTCACTAACAGTCACGGAGATATTCAAGCAGTTTAGCACTACCGTGGATTTTTCTAGTTTGTGCTCACCTTTCTTTGAAAATAAGTCAGTTACCAATTGTTTACCTCATTTTGTTTTCTCTCTTTCTCCCATTTTTTTCTCCCCTGATTTGGCTTTCTTTTAGAAAGACATTTATACAGCAGATGTTTGCGCTCCACCAGATGCTAAACTGAACTATACAAAATGCGTGCAGATGGAATAAACCATTTGGCGCATTAGCAAGGGGTGGGTGAGACCTTAGTCTTTCTTTGTATACAAAATGTAGTCAGTCAATCAACCAAGTCATTCAGCCAATACACTAACTTTACATTCCATCTGACATGCATTATGAAATTTAATTAGGAAGTGAAAATATCCAGGTAAAATAAAATACATTCCAGACTTTTCAAGGGCCCTCTCTTCCCTTGGGCCCCGGTAATCAGTACCGGTTTTACCCCCAGTCCGACGCCCCTGGGTAGGGTTTCAGCCCTCCTTACATTGGCCATGTCTCTGAGCACTGAACACATTGTACATCTGGGCACTCCAGGTAGGTTGCAGTTCTGGAATATGACAGTACTAAAGGAAAATGGGTTCCTGGTAGCTTCAAGTTTGAGTCAAATCTGTGGCAAGATTTAACTTGTGTTTCTTTTCCTCAACACATTTCTTGTGACCCTGTTGACTTTTTGCAAGAAAACATTTGATGGTTCTGTGATCACGCACCAATATGTTAGCAATTTAAATAGTGCTGCATCCCTCTGAATTAGTTAAATCTCTTTTTGATCCATTTTGCCATAGGAACAGAAGCTGCCTAATAATTATGCACACCTTGATATAGGGTGTTGATCTCCTTAGGCCAAACCCTCCCTCAATACACAAATCCACATCACCTGATATGCTTCAATCAAATAATCATTCCAGTTTATACATCTTGATGTTGGAACATATGCATAATAATGATAGTATGGTGTAACGGTATCCCAGAGTGGGACATGGACTGAGATACGGACTCGTATATATATATATAAATATATATTTAAGTGTATGTATATGCATTTATGTCTGTTGTGATTTATTGTGATTTGTGAGATGCTTCTTATGTCTGATTGCTGATTATTTGCAGCTTGTTTTTAATAAGATCCTATGTATGCTCTGCTGATTCAGGGGAGGGCGCGGTTCATTGATGATTGTCACCTGTAGGATTCCTGTGTTCGCTGCTTGTTTCTGGTTCGTATGGATGTTTGGTATTAGTACTAGTTGTGCCTTCACCACTAAGTGATGTAAGTATTGTATTCTTGAATGTTAAATCCATGCGTACGCTCTGTATACGTAGCCTCTGTGTCTATGCCACGTCAAAGCATAGTAGATATCTGTTGTGCTGCTCACATTCAATTCTACCTGTCAACAACAGCAACCAGTGTGATTTGTTTAGTCTTGGATATTATATTCATTAAACATCACAAAACTCTTCTCCTTGCCTAGTCTCCCTCCACACAACAGCCAATCTGTGACATATGGTCAAAATACTGACTTGCCTAATAATTGTGCACACAGTGTAGTTGCTGAAAAATTACTATGCACAGGACTAAAGCACAACTGATATATGTTCAGAATGTAATTGTCTGACAAAATGAATTCAGCTGTGTATTTACCAATGGGTTTAGCATTTTAGCCAATTGCCGATAATTGTCATGTCACTAAAATCACTTCCCTTATGAGGTGGAAATACGTGGGCAGATTTCCAAACTTTAGGGATAATCACAGAAGTTAATGTTAGGTAAAATAATCTGTGTCAAAACTCCAGAGATAAGAGATGCAGGGAGGAAATAGACATAGATGAAGAGAAATAAATGGACAGAAGAATGGAGAGACAAACAGTCTGAGATGGAGAGAAATAAAAAATGAAAAGCGATGTGAGGTATTTTCAGCTCTGGAGCAAGACAAAGATCAATGTAGGGCAGAGATAGCGTTACATTCCTTATCCTGTACTTAGTTGATTGAGCATATACGCCCAGAAAGAAATACCAGAAAAATTAGAGCACCTGTTTTCCATCATAAATCATATTTTGAAGACAACAGACTGGCAGTGGAGCATCTTTATCAACGGTTTAAAAAAAAGGGTCAGGAACGTCACATCTCTCCTATCCAGATGCACGGACTACTCAGTCTTCTCCTACCCTCAACCTTCCACCGATACCACGCTCCCATGGAAGTATGTAAAACATCTTCTAAAATACACCTCCTCCTGCAACTTTGATCCTATTGCAACAGCCCATCTCAGATTCCTGGGTCTCTGCACTCAGCCATTTGATTACCGAGATTGGTAACCAATCTCTTCAATCTGGCAGCATCCCACCTGCACTTAAAACCTCTTATCAGCCAACAACTGAAGAAGCCCAACCTGGACTCGAATGTGCTGTGCTATTACATGCCAGAAACGAACCTCCCTTATCTTTCTTCCTAAACCTTGCTTCTTACATGACCTATGACAGCTACATAAATGTAATTGTTTTTTGACAGCTGCGCAAAGTGCAATATTAATACCGCAACATTATAGCCAAACTATGTCCGTATTTAATGGATCCCAAGTCGGTGACACTACAAATGTGCTGAAAACACCATCACATTACCAGAGAAATGCCCTTTTCATATGTAGACAAAACTGATCCCATTCCATAACTCCACCCTCATGTCAATCTTTGGCTTATCCAGCTACACAGTGCCAAGTTCAGCTCTTTGAGAGATCCTTCTTTTTTCCCCACTGCCCTAAGCTTCTGGAAGAAGCACCTGAAAGCATTTCAGACCTTTGGCTCCTAGGACTTTTATCTGTTGAAAGATTATGAGTTGATAGGTGTGCTCTTTGTTGTCTAAGTCCCGTGTTGCATCGGCTGGGTCCTTTGTGTTCCACTTTCTAGTTATGGCCTGTAAAGGAATAAAATGTAAAACTCTATTATATATACTTTGGTCTTAATTCTTTATTTTAGTCCTTGTTTTAGTCATATATTTACATACATTAGTTTAATTGACTTTGATATATATATATATATCTTTTATAATGAGAAAAACACTCAATGTATATCATGGGGCAATGGAATAAATACAGGCTTTTATTCTGACTATGACAGAATAAGATGGATGAGATGAGGAAGGAAACAGCAAATCATTTACCTGGGACTCCTGGAACAACAGAAGGCAGATGTTCTTCAGTAAACACATGCCAGATTACAGCAGATTGCTGAGAAAACTGACATGTAAAACCCTTTTATAAAATTTAGTCAAGGATTCATAACTTCTTAAAACAGGATTGAATGCATTTAAATAAATTGTTGGGATAGATTTTTAGGATTTACTACATTTTATTTGTTTTTTAAAGCAACATAATGTATTTCTATACATATACTAATGTTTTTCATTGTAAAGAAAGTTAGCTATACAGAAATAAATTCCATAATACCGGTAACAAAAGGGTTTTGTTTGTGAGTGTTTAATTGACTTTAAAACGAGGGACAGATGTAAACTATTCATCCTATTAAAAACTAAAATCTATTAGAAAATTCTAATATTTTCTATTTATGGTGAAACTTAGACACAATACAATATTTGGTGTACATCTTACTGTGAAATGTAAAACAAATATTATACAGTGGGGCAAAAAAGTATTTAGTCAGCCATCAATTAGCCTTTCGCCGAGCCCCGCCCCCCTTAGTTATTGTTGCTACGCCCGACAAACAAATGGTCAAACACCCGACCAGTGCAACAGATTGCCATAACGGAAAAGGTATACCGTGCGTGTCAGTTACCTTTTTTGGAGCATTAACTCTGCGATATCCTCAAGATCGAGGCAAAAGGGGTTACAGTATGCAGTGGA